>WWET01004355.1:20878-34805 GCA_011038615.1 Limnodynastes dumerilii | reverse complement strand
CAGGCCGGCATCACCACCATGATGGTCGCTGGCTCTGGGAGAGTGGGAGAAGGAGAGACCTCCATAGGCCAGAGCAGCGGGTGAGGTGGTGTCAGTGGGGGAGAGCCCTGTTTCAGTGAGAGCTAGGAGGTTAAAGGAGTTAGAGATAAACAGATCATGTATGGCTGAGAGCTTGTTACAGATGGATCTTGCGTTCCAGAGAGCGCAGGAGAAGGGGACTGTGGGGAGAGTGGAAATGTGGATGAGGTTGGCAGGGGAGAGTGAAAAACCTCATGTTGGCAGGGTTGGATGAGCGTGGAGGGGGAAAAAGAATGGGATGAGGGCGAGGGCGGGGGGTTAAGATGGGAATCGAATGGGGAGCTGGTGAGGGAGTGATAAAGGGTGCAGGGTTAGGAATATGTTAGCTGCAAGTCATGATGTGGGGGGGATGAGTGAGGATGTCAAACAGAGAGGTCAAGGTGATAGATGTGCAGGGCACCTGGGCAGTGAGATATGGTGATGTCAGTCAGAGTATAAATACAATAGGAGTGGTAGGTAACTAAGGGCCTGATCCAGACCTACGACATCGCTCATACGCATTTGTGTATGATCGCTTTAGCGTAACGGCGGAAAAAGGCGTCCGTACGCATGATCTTCCAGAGTGTCACACGCCCACATTTCGTTCGTAGTGCAGCGATCATACGCCCGACTAACTAATATCGTACTAAGGAACTGTACGAGTGTCCATACGAAAAATCTAACATTCGGCACAAACCTTCATACGCTGATGGTCCTGCATACGCTCTAATGTGTAGGCTATTTTTTCCTTTTGTATTGGCCCTGTCTTTCTATATCTTATTTTTTTTCATGTTTCTAGATAAATAGCTGAACTTTCAAATTCACAGTACTAAATCCTGGCAAATTATATGAAATGTATGTTCAAAGATCATCAATAGTGTTGTGTTTGTGGAATTAAAATAAAGCACACAAATGCATTATTTAATTATTTTAACAAATATTGTTTATTTCAACAACACTTAACAATTTTTAACTAACTAAAAACACAACAAATATTAAACTAGGTTCAACATGAACATAAAATAATTAAAGTAAACTTATCTAGATAAATGATACAACGTAAGTAAACTCTGGGCAGTTTGCCCCATCTGCACCAGCATGTGCAGCAAGTTGATCACTTTTTCTGTGAAGGGGTCCATTGCAAGAGCATGTTCCACTTGCACATCTGTAGTAATAAATAAAAGAAATAGATTATTATAGTATAATGTAAATACAATATATTATGGTTTCTGAGTGTAAAGAAACAGAGTTTAATCCAATCCTATATATAGGTATTGTTTTTGTTGTTCGTTATTGCTGTATCTTTTATCTTACATTTTCTCATGCCTGTCGTTCTACTAACTTTGTATTTACATTATTCTAATCTTTACATTCTTTAACACTTATAAGTTAATGTTGATATTGCTTTATTTTAAAATCATGTAATGTTCTTTTTTTTACCCTGATCCCCTTCATCAGTAGCATTATGCACATGCTGGTGCTCATCCTCCTCCTCAAAGTGGTTGTCCGGTGAGGTCTCCTCCGGGTCTGGAGTTCTAATTGGCCCTTGTGTGAAATCCTCCATGCCCTCAAGGGCTGCATGTGGGGGTGAGGGTTGAATTCCCTCTTCATCCTCATCCGCCTTCTCCGGCTCATCCGCCTCCTCCGCCTCCTCCGGCTCCTCCGCCTCCTCCGCCTCCAACAGCTGGAGTCTTACATATTCTGCTATGCGGTATCTCTCCCATCCTAACAATAAAAATTAAATGTGTGTGTTTTTTATGTAGTTGATGTACAAATACATAATTTCAAACTATATAGGTTTGATTTACTGGTCAATTTTTAAAACATAAGCATTGTTACCTAATATTCGTTTTGTAATGATAAAATTGTTTTCTATTTATACCTTGCTACTAAGATGAGGGAGGGTTAAATGGTTGACCTATTCAAGAAGTTGTTTAGGAGAGCCTTTCAAAGTGCACCAGTCACATACTTATACCAACACATTAACGGACAACATCCTAATGAATTTACATTAAGTAAATAAGTAAATAATTTATGAAAAAATTGACTAATTAATTATATAATTCATTAATCAATTAATTAAATAATGATTTACTTACTTACACATAAGAGTAAACTCATGAATAATGGATAATGCAAAAATACATATTTATATTTAATACTTACGTCGTCTATGACGGTCAATTTGAAGTCTGACTTCAGCCAATAGATCTGGCTGCCGCCGCCTGAGATCAGACCACCGGCGCATTAACTGGTCAATGCGCCGGCGAACTCTCAGACGGCGTCTGATTTCACGCTGCACTCGGACATAAGCTGCCCGAACAGCGGCATTACAGCGTGGCTGCCTCAGATCAAATTGAACCATTTCAGCCACTAAAATGCGGAGTTCCCTCCTGGTAAATGGATCCGCACGACCAGCAGCCATGCTGAATGGATCCGCACGAGCTGCAGCCATTTTTACAGCAAAAGAATGATCTAAAATGGCGGATTCACGCATAAGAACAACTAACGACGCGATTGGCTAATAGGAGAAACGCCTTGAAGGAGCAACAAATCACATTACTATACTATATGTAACAAATAGATTAAACTTATAGGTTGCTTAGAACATCAATCAAATTACAGATGCAGTAATATGACTATATTGTAAACTATAATTTTAACATTACATGTATTGTAAACAGTAATAGGTACTGTCATATTTCATATAAATTTCACTTGAAGCTTACTTTTTACTTACTTCATAGTATTTCCATTAATTATAAGTTAATTTTGAGCCATCACAAATGAGTGAGGAATAATATTTTCTGTGCAACGAACAGTCCTCTCTGGAGACTGTGAAGAAAAGTACACCATGGGTTAATACTTACGTAATTGTAACGTACGCTTTTGCGAATAAACGCACGCACATGTTAAACTATTGAAAGACAGCTTTTCATCCAAACCTCGTTTGCATCTCAGCAGAAATGGGTCCCAAAGGGAAGGCTCGCAATCCCAATTTCACACCACAGGAAGTGTTTCATCTGGTGGAAAAAATATTAGAAAAATTGTATGTAAACGATACTGAAATCACAGGACATCTCCGAGCACAGGCATGGATGGAAATCTATGATGATTTCGTCAATTTTTCACAATCTCAAAATCCACAATGCCAACCAAGGACTTTGAAAAATATCAAGAAAAGGTAAATATGAAAAATTAAATTTATGCTAAACATGTACATGTGTGTTGTTTATACTTCTCCGTAAACATATGTTACAGAAGCATTGTAAGATGTAAATGTTATAATCCAAACTAAAAGATAGTAGTCATTTTAAATCACATGGAGTTTGTATGTGTTTTTTGCCAAAATAAAAAATAATAATCATTAGCAATTACAAATAACTAAAGTAAAGCAATGTAATGTCTAATGCACTGTTTTTTGCAATTTTTATTTATATAGATGGTCTGATCTAAAACAATCCATTAAGAAAAAACTAGCGGAAAAAAAAAACACTAACTAACAACAGATGCCGGACCCTTGCCAGAATCCATCGAACTAACTAGCGTGGAAAGAATGGCCTTGAGGGTTGTGAGTGTGGCAGAGGTTGAAGGGGTGGGCGACATGGATACCAGTGCTGGCCCACCCCCACGATTACTTACACCTGCCGTGGAAGAGGAGCATTCCGACTCTGCAGGTAATAACCTTTTTGGTTGAGTCCTAATTATTAGGTAATTAATATAATCATCACCAAAATGTTGTGTTTTTGAAAAAATTATAGATTTTTTAAAAACATTATTGAACATCAAAATTTTGTTTTTACCTGACAGATCCACTAGACTTTGAACCACATATGCCTCCAAGTTCGTCAATTTCTGATGTCCCATCAGAGGATGAGACACAACATCCACAACAGGCTGGGGAACAAAGAGAATCACATATTACACAAGCAACTCCTTCACCAACCGAACAACATTATGCTACTATGCGTTCCATAGCACAAAAATTAGATAGAAATTATGATGCTACCATTGAACAAACAAAAATCCAACAAGAAAGAAATGATTTATTCAAGGATTTTTTCCAACAAATGATCGAGCATAATCGTCGCATGGAGGCAAAATTTGACCTGTTTCTCGCACAAAATATGGCAAAACAAATGCAAGTTGATAATGAAGTGCCATCCACCTCAGGAACACAAAGGCAGCAATGTTCCAAAAATCCCATTCCAGAACCGGCAGAAAATGAAGCACGTACACTCAGCAGAGCAGCAAAAAGGGTCAATACAAGGTCAGGCACAGCATCCAGATCCAATGAAGAAAATAACAACCCTCCACCTAAAAAAACAAAGATTGTACAAAATGTAAGGAGATATTACATAAGTAGTTGCTTACAATAATACATGTCATTACTACTTAATAATGACTCCACTAAAAAATAGAGAATGGGTGTGTATACATTATTTATATATTACTAACCTCAAACATATGTCTGGATAACATGTTGCCTGAACTGTACTCCAGACTGTGAAGAGTTGATGTTACGCAGATGATGTTCTGACAGAGGAGGGTCCACATCTGCATCAGCCTCAATCTCTAAAGGTATCCCATGTCTCACCGCGATGTTATGAAAAATGCAACACAGAACAACAACCTCACATACATTGTCAGGCGCATACATAAGGGCTCCCCCAGACCGGTCCAGACACCGAAACCTTGATTTAAGCAGGCCAAATGTCCTTTCAATAACCTGTCTGGCTCAGCATAGGAATAATGTGAGGTGATACTCAGCATAGGAATAATGTGAGGTGATACTCAGCATAGGAATAATGTGAGGTGATACTCAGCATAGGAATAGTGTGAGGTGATACTCAGCATAGGAATAATGTGAGGTGATACTCAGCATAGGAATAATGTGAGGTGATACTCAGCATAGGAATAATGTGAGGTGATACTCAGCATAGGAATAATGTGAGGTGATACTCAGCATAGGAATAATGTGAGGTGATACTCAGCATAGGAATAATGTGAGGGGATACTCAGCATAGAGCGTGAGGTGATACTCAGCATAGGAATAGTGTGAGGTGATACTCAGCATAGGAATAGTGTGAGGTGATACTCAGCATAGGAATAGTGTGAGGTGATACTCAGCATAGGAATAATGTGAGGTGATACTCAGCATAGGAATAGTGTGAGGTGATACTCAGCATAGGAATAGTGTGAGGTGCCAGACTGTGAAGAGTTGATGTTACGCAGATGATGTTCAGACAGAGGAGGGTCCACATCTGCATCAGCCTCAATCTCTAAAGGTATCCCATGTCTCACCGCGATGTTATGAAAAATGCAACACAGAACAACAAGCTCACGGCTGAAAGATGACTGGGACACTCCTGTTGCGCAACCCATGACCCGTTGGAAGGAGCCAGAAGCACAGAATTGTAGCACCGCCAGGAGTTTTGTAAGCGGTGAAATTGCTGTACGTGACATGACATTTGAAGTCAGGTCCCTCTGCACAAGTGCAAGAGTTTCCATGATGATATGGGGTGGAAAGCGATAGATGCGCCTGACCTCATCATCAGTCACGTTAAAGAGGCTGACACGTGGCCGATAGATGCGCTCACGAGTCCTCAGGCGATGGGAATGACGCAGACGATGTTCCCTTCTCCGTGGCTGCTCCTCTTGCACAGCTGGATTACCCATTTCTGCTGCTAAAAACTAATAAAAAATTGCATATAAACCACTATATCATAGCAACAATTCAAAAAAAAAAAAAAATGTTATATGTTTTTAAAAAATATTATGACATACATTTGTGAACTTAAATTTCATATGTCATGCAAGCTGATTAAATTTAGATATAGATATACACACACACCCACAGAAACACATATATGAAAATACATTATAATGTACTTTACAAAATAAAAATACCATGTTTGTTGTGTGTTAATTTATAGGTAACAATGAAATACATTCAACATATGCACATATTTTTTAAAAATCTTACTTACCATATAGAGTATAAATGTGTTGTAAAATCCAAACTCCAACAAAATCACTCTTATTAAGCACTAAACATATGCTACACGCTTAAACAGCAGCAAAAAATGGGAGCCTTTACTAACTTATAAAGGAAAGCATGTTACATTGGTCAATTTCATTCAGGTGTTACATCTCTTAATTAGTTTTGTTTTCAAAGGGAAAATAAACTGCACAGACCATGCTGCGTTTATTATACGTATGACCGCAACTTAGTATTGTGTCCGGTCGTCTGGAGGGTCAGAAAAACCTACTCTAGGTACGTTCTTTTTAGTATTTCCATACGATGATATGTTCTTATTTTTGGATCTGTGGCCCAAACGATTTTACGCCCATTTAGATCATTTAAATACATGGCTAAACTCTCTGTTACGTTAATTCACGCCTATAAAAAAAAGGTTGTATGGGCGATGTTGCTTAGGTCTGGATCCGGCGTCCTTCTGTACTACAGTCGTTGCGCATGCGCATTGCGTGGTTACTGGCGATTTTACGCCCACAATGAGCGTACGATCGCATCCGAGCGTTGTTCTGGATCAGGCCCTAAATATCCAAGAATAGGAATAATACAGTAATAATGTTAAAATAATAATGAAAAGTAAAAAAAAGTCTGGACGTAAATATGCGGTTACAATACTGACTAAGATATGTATAAGATAAATAGATAAGATATAAGTGAAAGTAAAGTGACTAAACTAGTAATTAAATAATAATAATAAGATAAAAATAATAATGACTAATAGTAGTGTTAGTATTTGTGCACCTGTTTCTGTGTTTTAACTCACCTGATTCTGTTTCAAACTCATTTATGTTTGCAAGCTGTTCCACTTAGGATGCAAGCTTCTAAAATGAGCACGCTCAAATGAGTTTTGCAGCCTATTTATATAGAATCCCTGACAGCTGATAACAATAGATTCAACCTCTCCTCCTAGCTTCTCCTCACACCTAGTTTTAACACCTAGCAAGAATGCAAAGCTCAGATACACCCACAGAAACACAGACAGATTCACAATCAGGTAGGTATACTGTAGACAGATAGAAAAGAGTCACCTGATTCTGTTTCAAACTCACTTATGTTTGCAAGCTGTTTCACTTAGGATGCAAGCTTCTAAAATGAGCGTGGCTCCTGTTATCCCCCAAGACTTAATTATTCAGCAGCTGAGATCTGCTATAATTACATGATGGTACACATATATATCCAAAAGTTTATTACCAGCAAGCTAAAATTGAGACTGCCTCTACCTTTAAATCAGCAGTGGCAATACACTGTCATCTATATGCGGAGGAAAACCGAGCTAGAGGAGATATTTGTGCCGCGTGTAATGCAAGATCCTCACTACTTTAACATCCACATCTCCAGACTGAGTATCATCTCTGAAGCTAAGAGATCCCTTTCCACCGACAACCGAAGCTCTGCCTAAGAATGGCAGACGGACCAAACTGGACCGGAGCCCCTGCACCCGCAGTGTGCAGATGAATTCTATCTCATTGGCAGTGGAGTTTGTGGGAATGTGGTCCCGCTATTGAGGCTGTCAATTATGCTTCTTCTCAGCTCTATCCATCCACAGCATTACTGGTGTTGTGGGTCTCAGTTTAGAATGGCCCTTTCAAAAATTTCCAAACTTGCTATGAAATTGATTGCTTCTGCCTCGCAAAGGAGACAAAAATACAGCAGCGAATGGTGAGTAGTTAAGTAACCTCGACCCTTACCCTAATACTTACCCTAACCTTCCCTTTTCATTACTCTATCCCTCCCCTTCCTAACCAAAATTCTCCCTGCAGCCTAATTCTATGACTCCCTTCCTCGCAGCCTAACCCTAAGACTCCCTTCCATGCAGCATAAGCCTAAGACTCCCATCCCCGCAGCTTAACTCTAAGACTCCCCTCCCCACAGCATAACTCTAAGACTCCCCATAGTCTTACTATAATACTCACCTGTCTGGTCTGGTGCGTGAGGTCTGCAGCAGTGCAACAGGTCTTTGGCGCCTATTTCCGAATTAATGCATGGGTAAGTATGCCAAAAATTAGTAATATTTTTTAAATAGAAACAGTCGAAAATAAGCTTTCAGCTGCCTGGATTTTGAAAACTGAACTTTCATTCTGCAAACTGTATCCCAATTTTCACAGTGACCACATTGTTGAAACAGTTGCCAGGAATATCACGTAAAGTAGTGTGTGTTGACAACCTTAGATATACAAAGCCTTATAACCAGTTAGTCAGAACAGGGAAAGGACCTAACAGAGGAGAAGAGAACAGAGTTCTATTGTAAAAACAAATAGAGACAGATCTAAATGCATGAATCACAGTCACCTGTTGGAGGGCTGTTCAAACTATATATTTCTGACTTTTGTTTTGAAAATTGAAACTTGTTCTCAGGCTTGGTTTTAATTGTCACCAAAGGTGTAAAAAATGATGTTGTTTCAATGTCAATTGTGATGCAAGCAAAATTGGATGTAAAAAAAGAGTACAGTTTAAAGAAAATTCCATGGCACTGTCATTATGTTGAGAAAGGATTAATTTAATTTAAAAAAATTGTGCATCGTACAACTATCCATGCAAACACATGCCAGCCATTTTGCAATATGACTTTTTAGTAAAAATTGTTAAATTTTGTAAAATTGTAAAGTGCTGGTGCTATATAAAAACATGTTAATAAATATATAAATAAATAATAGTATATTCATATTGGTTTTTGATGTCTGACAGTGAGAAAAACCCACAGACTGGCTATGAAGTGGTACTAAAATGTGACTTCTGAAAGAAAACAAAAATGATTGGCAGCATAAAGAATAACCACTTAAGGGCAAAATACTCCTAACTGTGACCCACAAAATTGAAAAGCATTAATAACGTATTTATCAGGTTAAAGCAATTGATAACACTAGATCTCAATGACTCTGAAATAACTTTACTGAATTTTGAATTCAAGAATTATATATATTTAGTCTTTTATTGTTTCCTGTAGTTGAAAGAAAATTGTAGCTAACTTTTCTTGTTTTAACTCTGTATTTGACATTGAAGAGAGAAATAAAACATTATTTTATTGTAGCTGTTAGTATTATAAACTGGTCCGCTAAATAAAAAAAGTATTTTCACATAGTCCCTAAAGAAAAAAGTCTTATTTCAGATTAAAAAAAAAAGATAAATATAAGCGTGTCTCTGCATTTAATCAGTTTTGGGCTGTCTTCTACTTATTCACTGTGTTGGATTCAATTATGGATTGAACAGTTGGGGAGCGTGGAACCCTGCTGCAAAGCTTTAGAGTTTCACAAGAAAATCACAAGTTAAACTGATTCTTTTTTAACTTGGATGTTTTGAAAGTGCTGGTGGGCTATTTATCTGTCCGTAGTTCATAGTATAAAATTACTAAAGAAAGATATTTTGAAGTATTTTTATGTCTTCTTATTTTGTATTAATAACAATTGTATCTATTCCCAGTGTACAAATATAAAATATGTTTATTGGCAAAATCTTTGAATGTCTAAAAAAAACATAAAATTAATTGTGCAGTGAAAAATAAAAATTTTGTATATTGTAAATAGAAGCCCTATATCACAGACTGACGGGTTAAGGTATCCGCTCTGGGTTTCCAGAGACATGATAGTGCTTCAGATCTGTGATAGTGATTGAAATCTGGAAGGCTTTATGTAAGACTTGCTCATGAGCTAGTAGGCGGAACTTCAATGGGTAATGGATAATGATACTAAACTAGACTTGGATTGGCTTGACCTGAACTAGACCAGGACTGGACTGGACAGACTTGGCTTGACTTGACTGCGCCAGGACTGGATCTGGACTTAACAAGCTTGACTGGATTGGGTTTAACAAGCATTGGATCTGGACTTGACAAGCTTGACTGGACTGGACTGGACTTGACCAGGACTGAATTTCGACAAGACAAGCTTGACTGGACTGGACTAGACCATGACTGGATCTGGACTATACAAGCTTGACTGGACTGGACTTGACCAGGACAGGACCTGGACTTGATTGACTTGGCTGGACTGGAGTTGACCAGGCCGGGACCTGGACTTGATTGACTTGGCTGGACTGGAGTTGACCAGGACAGGACCTGGACTTTATTGACTTGGCTGGACTTGGCTTGACCAGGACAGGACCTAGACTTTGTTACAGTCGGCCTAAGGGTTTTCTCACCGGGGGCCCGGAGTCTATGTCAGCACCAGGTATTCACCAGAGCCTCTGAAGGTGAGGATAGTCTGGGCTGCTGGTCTGACAGGTTGTGCCCCCAGCAATAGCTCCCAAAGGGGTACTGCAGCGTGGTAGTGCTTATTCAGGAACCCAGATACACACAAGAACCCTTGCATACAATAACCAGGTATGAATAATACAGTTACTCTCAAGAACAGTAAAAAGGTTTCTTTAATGCAAATACCGGAACCCTCATACACAGTAATGCAGACAAGAATATAACTTCCCTAAAATAATAAGTATACTAATAGGAAACCATAGGCAGGGTATTAGGAGAGATGTTGCAGTGGAGGATAAGCAGGCCGTACTCCTAATTAGTAGTATACTATAAGGAAGCTGCCCACAGGCAATACTAGATGTACCACAAGTCCCAGATGTATCAGGGGAATTATAAGCAGACAGGTGGAAAGGTCTGTGCTACACTGTAGGTGGAAAACAGTGGAGCTATCCTCTAAAACACACTGGAGATGACACACACACAGTGGAGCTATGCTCTATACACACTGGAGATGATACACACTCAGCGGAATGCTCACACAGTAAACACACTGGCGGCTAACACACTCGAGCAAGATGATACAGCTGCGAGGAACACAGGAGACCTAAGAACGGAATTCCGATACTGCTAGATGACCAAAGCAGGTAAATACAGAGTCTTACTACACCGCTAGATGGTAACCGCAGGTAATAAGAACCAAACACACTGCAAGATGGTAACCGCAGGTAACGCTCACAACACGTGGTGGATCTCACAAACACCCCTGACAAGATGGAGCAAGGAGATGGAATTCACACGCATACAAGTAAACAGACCGGAGCCTGTCCGTGGGCTGAGGCCACCAGCGGGAGTAGCGAACTACTCTCGCCGCGCACCTCACCACACAGGGGGTCAACAATAAGACAGAGGGTATGAGGGAAGCAAGGGGGTACACACCAGGAAAGCAGGGTATCAGGATAATGCAAAAAGCAAACAAAGCACTCAGATAGCCAGCTAGCACGATCAGGAACCAGACGCTATAACCGACACATGTGGAAGTGAGCAGGGAGTATTTAAGGAGGGATCCTCCAATCAAAAGGCAACCCTGACACACCTCCACAGGTGATTACCTGACAGCTGGGGAAAAGGGAGCACATAGAACCTAAGCCTGCTAGATCCTGCCAGTGCAACTACTACGGAGTGTAACAGTACCCCCCCTTGACGAGAGGTCAAAGGACCTCTCACATTAGGTTTGTTGGGAAACTTAGCATGAAAAGCATTTTTAATAACATCAGCATGCACATTATGGGCTGGTTCCCATGAACGTTCCTCTGGCCCATACCCCTTCCAGTGAATTAAATACTGTAATTGTCCTTGTACCCATTTAGAGTCCAATATGTCCTCCACCACGTATTCTTCTTCCCCGTCAATGATCACGGGTGGAGGCTTAGCTGAAGGTGTCTGGGCGAATTTGTTGGATGTCCGTACTGGTTTGAGCAAGGATACATGAAATGTGTTGGGTATACGCAGGTTTCTGGGGAGCAGGAGTTTAAATGCCACAGGGTTGATTCTTTTGATGATTCTATATGGTTCAATGACACGGGGTCCTAGCTTGAATGAGGGTTGGCGAATTCTGATGTTCTTTGTGGATAGTCATACCCTGTCCCCAACTTTAAACTTGACCTCCTTCCTGTGCCTGTCCTCTCTGTTTTTCATGCGGAAGGCGGCCTGTTTCAGTGATTTTACCAATCTCTTCCATACCTTCCGGAGTCTCCTGGTTGTACCCTGTGCTTCACTGTCTGTGGCTGGAATAACAAATGAGTTTGATCTTGGGTGAAAGCCTTGCACACAGAAGAACGGAGAGAGATGGGAGGAAGAATGACATGCATTATTATAGGCAAATTCTGCCCAAGAAAGGTTCTCCACCCAGTTGTCCTGAAACTTAGAAATGTAGAATCTGAGAAATTGTTCTAATGACTGGTTTACTCTCTCCGTTTGTCCATTGTTTTGTGGGTGATACCCTGATGAGAGGCTGATTTTAATATTAGTACTCTGCAAAAGGCTCTCCAGAATTTTGCCACAAATTGTGGACCTCTGTCGGAAACAATGTCCAGGGGAAGACCATGAAGCCTTATAATGTGTTTACAAAACAGAGAGGACAGGACTTGAGCGTTGCGAAGTTTGGTAAGCGGAATGAAGTGAGCTATCTTAGAAAATCTGTCTACCACTACCCATATTGTGGTACAACCACCAGAACTAGGAAGGTCAGTGATGAAGTCCATAGATAGGTGTGTCCAGGGCCTGTTGGTAATGGGTAGTGGTAGCAGAGGACCTGCTGGACAGCTCCTGGGAGTCTTATTGCGAGCACAACTTTCACATGAATCCACAAAATCTTTAGTGTCTTGTTGCATAGTAGGCCACCAGACAGTTTGTGACAAAAGTTCAATGGTTCTTTGGTCTCCCAGGTGTCCACCAGTCTTGGAGTCATGATTCTGCCTGAGAACAGATTTTCGCAATTTTTCCGGGACATATAACAGATTTTCAGGCTTTTCACTGGGACATGATTCTTGTGCCTTAAGTATCTGTTCGTGAAGATCCTGAGTGTAGGCAATTATAAGCTTATCTGATGGAATCACTGGCTGAGGAGGGGCGGTAGGTAATTGTACATGTAGAAAAGAACGTGAAAGGGCATCTGCCTTGACATTCATGGCTCCTGGTCTGTAGGTGAAAAATAATGCCCATCTGGCTTGTCTGGGATTCAGTCTTTTGGCGGATTGGATGTATGCCAGATTTTTATGATCAGTATAGACCGTAATGGTATGTAGAGATCCCTCTAACCAATGTCGCCACTCCTTGAAAGCCATCTTGATTGCCAGTAATTCTCGATTTCCAACATCATAGTTACGTTCAGCTGCGGAAAACTTCTTAGAAAAGAAAGCACATGGGTGAATTTTATTGTCCAACTGGTCTCTTTGAGAAAGAACAGCCCCCCCCCCCAACATCGGAGGCATCAACTTCCACAATGAACGGTAAGTTGGAGTTCGGGTGTCTCAAAATGGGAGCAGAAACGAATGCTTGTTTAAGGTCAGTGAAAGCTTTGCTTGCTTGTTCTGGCCAATTCCCAGGGTCTGCTCCCTTCTTAGGTCTGATATAGGAGATATAACCATGGAAAACATTTTTTATGAATCTTCTGTAGTAGTTCGAGAATTCTTGAAATCTCTGTATGGCCTTAAGGTTGTTGGGCTGTACCCATTCCAGTACAGCCTTGATTTTTTCTGGGTCCATGGAAAAACCCTGCGGGGAGATGACATATCCTAGGAAGGTGACTTTTTGTACTTCGAACTCACATTTCTCCAATTTAGCAAACAGATGATTTAGTCTTAGTTTCTGGAGTACCTGACGAACATGACAGCGATGAGTTTCAATGGATGGTGAGTAGATCAGAATGTCATCAAGATACACCACGATAAATTTCCCCAGGTACTCCCGAAGTACATCGTTAATAAGATCTTGGAAGACTGCTGGTGCATTACAAAGTCCGAATGGCATGACCAAGTATTCATAATGTCCCAAATGCGTGTTGATCGCAGTCTTCCATTCGTCACCTTCCCGGATTCTGATGAGATTATATGCTCCCCGCAGGTCAATCTTGGTGTAGATTTGGGCTT
>WWET01004355.1:6065-18031 GCA_011038615.1 Limnodynastes dumerilii | reverse complement strand
GGTACACACCAGGAAAGCAGGGTATCAGGATAATGCAAAAAGCAAACAAAGCACTCAGACAGCCAGCTAGCACGATCAGGAACCAGACGCTATAACCGACACCTGTGGAAGTGAGCAGGGAGTATTTAAGGAGGGATCCTCCAATCACAACCCAACCCTGACACACCTCCACAGGTGATTACCTGACAGCTGGGGAAAAGGGAGCACATAGAACCTAAGCCTGCTATATCCTGCCAGTGCAACTACTACAGAGTGTAACAGACTTGACTGACTTGGCTGGACTTGACCAGGACAACACCTGTGGAAGTGAGCAGGGAGTATTTAAGGAGGGATCCTCCAATCACAAGGCAACCCTGACACACCTCCACAGGTGATTACCTGACAGCTGGGGAAAAGGGAGCACATAGAACCTAAGCCTGCTATATCCTGCCAGTGCAACTACTACAGAGTGTAACAGACTTGACTGACTTGGCTGGACTGGACTTGACCAGGACAAAACCTGGACTTGATAGACTTGGCTGAACTGGACTTGAACAGGACAGGCTTGACTTGACAGGCTTTACTAAGATTGCTGCAGTGCTACTTAGATAGTAACCAGGCACCTTGAGTGAACAAGTTGTTCTGGCATAGGGCTCCCTGTGCAGAGGATTAGATAGAGCGTCTGTGACCAGGATTGGATAGCCTGGTCATGTGGTTTCTAGGGCTTGCTTCTGATTGGCTGGAACATTTACCCATGCACTGAAGAACGCTGGAGTTTGGCGCCAGAACTCGGTTGCTGTGCTGCACCACCAGAGACCAGAGACACAGGACAGGAGGCTGCCACTACTGAGAATGGCACCTCCTAGAGCAGGCATGACTGAAGAGTGCTGTCGAAAGGAACAACAGCAACTCAGCCTCAAAGTGGAAAACCATATAAAATCACAGAGCAATGACTGCTAAGGCATATGGGGCCTGATCCAGACTTAGTGTTCCTTCGTCAGAGGGAAAAAGACGTCTGCGTCAGACGTCAGACGTCTTTTTCCCTTTGACGAAGGAACACGAAACGCGCGTCAGGGAGCGGGTATCCCATTGTGCACGGGACCCTCGGCCGAATCCACCAGTCACCTCCGACCTGTAGACAGTATAGGGCAAGATACTTACCCGGAAGGGGGAAGTGCGGTCGTGAGACCGTTAGAACTTGGATAGGGATAGCGATCTTTTCTACCTGCTATTAGCTTAGGGTATTTCCCCTCCTCCCCCCCGCTGATGCACATTACCGTGTAGCTGTACTCGTGTCAGGACCCCTTTGGATTGCTTTGCCTTACACCGATTATGCTAAGTATCTGTATATCACTATTTTGTCATTTTCTTTGCATTGTGCCACTGATTATTTGTGATTGATATCTTATGCATATATGTGGTCTCTATTAGGTGGCGCTATTAGCGCATACATACTGATGGTTTTTTAATAGTTTATATTTTCGTTTTTCTTACCAATGAATTGTCAATAATATTTAGTTTTTTAAGATTATACTGAGAAATTCGGATTTTTTCTTGTCCTAATTGGTGTGCACCAAAATGATCCATGTGGAGTTTTATGACTCCTGATTTGTGTGCTTTGTATAGAGTGGGATCATGGTAGCACCCTTGAAGATAGTTTCTTATTTATTGTACCAGTGCAACACTTTTTGCTTTTTTTCTATTTTACAATTAATGGGCCTGATCCAGACTTAACGACAGCTAGTTAACAGTGTGGCATGCATAAGTCTAGCTGTGGTAATGCACTGCGCATAACCTATACGTAACTATGCATTGTGGACAGAGGGAGGCATTTAATTTGTACAGTATTGGCTGGCTTATGCACTTACGTATGATACACGTAAGTCAGCTAAGTTATGTATGTGAGGGGGGAGTGCCAAGGGGAGTGCATTATTCTTAGTTGTGCATAACTTAGGCACCCTTGCATAGGTAATACGATCTTAAGTCTGGATTCATGGTGCGTCAAAGTCACCAATGCTCCCCTGATTCCATAGCTAAAGCATTCCAAATTTGGCATTAATGTATGCACAGAAAACTGTGTGGCGTGAGCTTAATGGAATGATTTTCTATGGTCAAGCAGCTACATGAAAACCTCACATCACCATGTCCAATGCCAAGCGTTGTATGGAATGGTATAAAGCACACCAACACTGGACTGTGGAGCAGTGGAAATGCGTTCTGTGAAGTGATGAATCACGCTTCTCTATTTGGCAATCAGATGGGCAGGTCTGGGTTTGGCGGATGCCAGGAGAATGTTATCTGTCTGACTGCATTATGCTAACTATGAAGTTTTGGTATGGACCTGTTTTTTTAGGGTTTGGGCTAGACCTCTTATCTCCAGTAGAGGGTAATCTTAATGCTTCAGCATACCAACTCCTTTCGGACAATGCTATGGTTTCAACTTTGTGGCAACAATTTGGGGAAGGCCATTTTCTATTTCAACATGACTGTGACCCAGTGCACGAAGCAAGGACAATAAAGAAATGGTTTGAGTTATGATTGGTTATAGTTATGAGTTTGCTGTGGAAGAAAGTGACTAGCCTGCACAGATCTCTGACCTCAACCCCTCGAGCACCTTGGGATGAACTGGAATGGAAATTGTGAACCAGGACTTCGCATCCAACATCAGTGCCTGACCTTATAAATGCTCTACAGAATGAATGGCCACAAATTCCCACAGAAACATTCTGAAATCTTATGGAAAGCCTTCCAAGAAGAGTGGAAGCTGTTATGGCTGCAAAAGGGGATCAACTTCATATTAAGATATATGTATTTGAATACAATGGCCTTGATCCACAAATAGGTTTGTAAGGGTACTTACGCAAGTCTCTTGCATAAGTCCCCTTGACATGTAATGCCAGATGTTACATGTTGTAACTTCTGTAAAAGAGGCCAGCACATAGACTGCATCAATATCCCCCCATTTTGAATGGAAATACTACACCTCAAGTTTACTTTTAATTAATCCTATTCCCCTCCATGACAAACAAAATACAAAACCAAAAATATACCATCTAGATAACAGGTGCCACTAAATTTAAGCAAAGTTCACACTAAGGGCTCCATTTACTAAATGATGAAGACTTTGTTTTCAAGGTGAAAATGGTCTTTATCTCTGTAAAATGAAGTCTTCATCATTTACAAAGCTATGATCGCCATGGAAACCATGGCGATCATCAGCTTCTGCACTCACGATCGCCGGCCTGCTCTAATGAATGCGGGCCAGCTAATCATTATATTTACAAAGCGGATTGTTAAAATCTGCGCCAATACGTTAAATAACACCATCTGAAGATGGTGTTAGGGTAGGTTTTACAGCGGTCCCCCCCCCCCCATATATCCCTTTTTCCTCCCCCTAATAGGTGTTATTAGGGGGAGAAAAAGGGGGGTATTTATCGGGAGACAGCTGGAATACAAACCACAAATTAAAATGTACAAAATAATAAAATAAAAAAAATATAATTTTTTTTTATGCTTTATTACTAAAATTAATAATAAAAATACACAGTTTTCTTACCTGTCCCGGCGTTGCTTCTGCCTCGGTCCCACGCATGCGCAATGTTGCTTGCCTTTTGGGATATAAAAGATTATTAGTCCCAAAGGGCAGCTACTGCGCATGCGTGGGCACTTCTGCTCTGAGCAATGCCGAACGATGCCGGCGAAAGTCCTGCAGATCATCGTGGGACCTCGCCGGAGAGGTAAGAAATTGTAAATTTGATGAACACAGGTGCAAGGCTTGCTGCGAGGTGCAGCAAGCCTGGCATTGAATAATAACATTCATAGTGGAAGTTATAGTAAATGGAGCCTTAAATGTGCACTAGTGTAAACTATGCTTAGTTAACATTGGCGGTTAATTAATGTTAACTACTTCCTAGTTAACATTAATTAATCACCATCCATCAATTAACCACAGTGCACACTTAATTAAACTCAATTTTTTTTTGTCTCCTTTCCTGCCTAAGTCCCTGTGAGAGTTGAGTTAGGCCTCTGGATGACCAGGGGCCTAGTGACCTTTTAGCCTAGACACCTCTGATCCAGATGGCAGAGTGCCAATAGAAAGCAAGAAATGTTCAAATGTATGAGTTATGATATTATGCTCGAAACTGTACTGAGCTAAATGGGGAAGTAGGCCTACCACAAGCTTTGCAGAACGGAAATAAAGGCCAGCTGGCTCAGATCTATTGTTCATGGACGTGTCTCGATATTTTTTTTTAATGATTAAGCAATTTACATGTATCACTATGCAGGAATTACTGTATAAATATGGATGACCAATCACTGAATAAAGTAGAGCCTTGCAAACACCTGACCTGTGTGTTTCTGACTCTCTGGGGCGTCCCGCACGAAAGTCTTGATTGACTGATCACTTGATGCTGGTTTTGAACTCAGTTCTATCAGTCCCCTATCAGGAATCTAACTCTGAATACTGAAATAGACTAACCACAAAACAGAACTATGTATTGCATCTAAAGTAGAATACAGTTTTGTTAAACAACAAATGGTCTGAACCAAGACAGATCCGTACCAGATAAAAGCTTGAAGTTTTGCATGAATCACAAGTACATATTACACAGCAGTATATCAGCTTCCTGGAACCTGAGTGTTGAGACGACTAAAAGAAATGAATCGCTAGTTGTAAGGGATTAGAATCAGCCTGTCTCCGAACCAACAAATCTTCAGCCCATCACCTCTGATTATGTTACATAGTGATAAAACGTGTTGGTTCAGAAAGGCATGCTGTTTCTAATCTCTTACAACTAGGGTTCATATTCTAATATATAAGAACCTTCTCTCAATTTTTACAAAAAAGCATTGCTTTTCTCTTTCTCACATTTATTATTTAAAAGCAAGGATGCCTTATTAATATGAACACCAGTACAAATATTATAGGCAGGTCCTACAAGCACAACATACTGATTACAGCTACTTTGTTTTGCCAAGTGCTATCATGTAGAGTCATTGATCTGGAGTTTATAAATGTTGTCCTGGGGAGAAAAAATTATACAAGATGCTTTAAAGATTAGAAAAAAGGATAACTAAATTTGTAAATTTGTTTTTATAAGCCTATGTGGTAAATTGGTGGAGATTAGTTAGACAGTAAATCAAGTCAATTATTTCAATAGAGTATACTCAAAATTATGTATTGTTTTATTATAATACATAGCCCAAAAGAGACATTACAGAAAAATACACATGACAATATAATACCAGTGAACCAGATTCTACCTCTGCTCCCTGTTGCATCCTAAACTCTGGACAAGCAAGGGGAGACTACTCCCCTCACTCATTTGGAGTTATGCTCTGAGCACCCTACCTTAACATTTCTGCATTGTCCACACATAAAATAGGGGCTGTGTGGAAATGTTAATGGTACGTAAGGGCCCTTAATCTACAATTTACATCCCTTCCTCCGCTCACAGAGCAGAAGTGCTTACACCTCCAACTTTGACCCTTTTATCATTTGAAAAGCGCCTACTTGGCGTACATCTGGATAAGGCCCATTACCCTTGTGAACTCAGTAATACATATAGTACCAGCTCTAGTTTTCCCTTTTTTATTTAAAATGCATCAGCTGTTTCTCAGTTTCTTTGTAGCAGTCGAAAATTCTCTAGACAATTTTAAACTGGCTAAGGTTGAAATGAACGTTAATGAAAAAACTATTTATGCTTGGGGTCTACACATTCTACAAAATATGTAGACTAACTTTAATTTATTATTATTTTTAATTCTTTTCCCAGACCTTTAAAGCAATGATGAACATCTGGCAAGACAGCTTTTATTATTAATTTTTTGCTGATCAAATTTTATTCAATAGAAAGCAGTAAATCATAGTAAGCGTACTGAGAATCAATTCTCTATTTGCCTATTTAGGAAAATTGTTTTCTTACAGTGCACCATTGAATGCTTTGTATTTCCATTGTGGACACTTCCAATTTGCTGAAAATATTCTGTACAGTAGTATACAGCATCCTGAATATACTTATTGTTTAATTGTCAATTATATGTATAGATTTTAAAGAAAAGGTTAAATAGGGGGTTTTCCTAGATTTGTCTTCCTTTTATTGCTGTATTTCTTATCCATCATGAATACTAAATATTTTACATTTAACATGCATTAAAGCACCAATAAAAGTTTAACATAATTGTTTGTTATATTTGTTGTATAAGTACAATATCTTTGCTATTATGGCCCTTATTCACATTTAAGTATGTGCTGAATTTCCGTGCGTGTTTTTACAAGCAGTTAAAATGCGCATGCCCAGAATACAAATATATGCACGGAAATCATGGCCAAAATCATTGTTACGGCCACCCAGAGTTACGTGACGTAACATCTGCTGTGCGCGTATACAGAACGTACAAACACTGTTGTACATAGGGCTGGATCTGGCCCATTGTCCTTATTTAGGAAATACAATTTTAAATAAGACTGCTCTCCATTTATTTAATAATCACCACCCCCATCTTCCTTAACAAGCAATAATATTGATAATATTGGACTGTATTCACACTTAAGTGTGAAATAAGTACGCATGGATTTGCAAATATACATGCCTAAGTTGCAAGGCAACACCCATGACACTCCCCTCACACTTACAGATTTTAGCAGACTTCCTCCACCATAGGGCAATCTTAACTCTACGTGTATTTGTGCTTAAGTTGCTTGGGTACATGCGTACTTTCCTAACCGCGTCCATATTAGGTCATTTAAATGCCTCTCCCAATCCACTTTCACTTAACATCCTACGTACGGAGGACTTGCACACCCCTTTGGACGTATCTCACTGAGCACGGATTTGAAGTTCGTGCCTGATGGATTTCCGTGCCGAAAGCTTGCATAAAAAAGTTATTGCGCATGCACAGTTTAACCGATCCTAAAAATATGCACGGAAAAAGTAGCAAAATCGTAACTGTGAATACGGGTCTTTAATATTAAGATATTAAGTTAATTCAATTAATATATAACTATTAATATGGCAAAAATTACACTAATATAGTTTTTTAAGGCCATAATGTTCACTGACTTCAAGATTTTAAAAACAAAAAATATGAAAAACAAAGTGGCCTAATTCAGCAACATTTGAAATATTATACAATACTTAATCACACACAAGCACCTACAATAGCTTCAGAGTTGGACTGGCCTTCCAGGGAGCCGGGGGGAATTCCCCTAGGAGAGCCCCGGTGCCTATAAGCTCCACCTCCTTTTGCAAGGGGGTGGAGCCTTCACTTAGAGGCAAGGCACCCCTGCTGCAAAGAGCTGGCTGTGCTTTGCACAGCCACCCACAGCTCTGCTCACAAGATGCCAGCGTCACCTAAGGTCACCGCTCCACGGAGTAGAGAGCTGGTGGAAAGAAGATGTCAAAGGTAAGATTAAAGTTCTTTAAGAAGGTAGTTGGGGAATGGGATTTGATAAACATGGGATGAATAGGGCTGACTGGACACAAAGAGGGGCAATTATGTTAGCTGGAGTTTGGACACAGAAGGATGGGCAATAATGTTAGCTGGACACAAAAGGAGAAGCAGTAATGCTGAGTGGACACATAAAAAGGTGGCACTAAGACTGGCTGGACATAAAGGGGGGAAAAACTGGTTGGAAACAGGAGGATAGGGGCAATAAGGCTGGTTGGACACTCAGACAGAGAGGGTATAAGGCTGGTTGGACACAAAGAAGGAAGTTACAATAAAGCTGGCTGGGCACACAAATGGAGGGGCAATAAGGCTGGTTAAACAAACAAAAGAAGGGGCCAATAAGGCTGACAGGGCACAAATAAAGAGGGGGGGGGCAATCAGGTTGGCAGGACACAGAAGGAGGGGGCAATAAGGCTGGGTGTACACACAAAGAGGTGGCAATAAGACTTACTGGACACAAAGAGGTGGCAATAAGACTGACTGGATGCAAAGAGGGGGTAGTAAGACTGGTTGGACACACAGAAGGAAGGGGCAATAAGGCTGGTTGGATACACAGAAGGATGGGGTATAAAGCTGACTGGACACAGATGGAGGGGCAGAATGGCTGACTGGACACAATAAAAAAGGAGGCAAAAAGGCTGGCTGGACATAGAAGGAGGGGCAATAAGGCTGAATGGACACACAGAAGAAAGGGCATTAAGGCTTACTGGTCACACAGAATGAAGGGGCAATAAGGCTTTATGGACACACACAAGGAAGGGGCAATAAATCTGACAGGAAAAGGAAGGGGCAATAAGGCTTATTGAACACTCAAAAGGAAGGGTCTGAAAGGCTAGCTGGTCTTGCACACACAAAGAAGGGTCAGAAAGTCTGACTGTGGAGACACACACACACAAGGAGAGGAGAGATTGGATGGCTCTAGAGACACACACATGGAGGGGGAGATTGGATGGCTTTAGAGACACACAAGAGGGCAGGAAAGGATGACTGTAGAGAGACACACACATAAGGAGGGGGGATTGGATGCCTGTAGAGACACTCTCATGCAGGGGAGATTAGATGGCTGTAGAGACACCCACACACAAGGAGGATGATATTGGATGGCTGTAGAGAAACACACAAAAGGAGGTGACAAAAAGGCTGTATGGAGGCATATTTAATATGTGTAGATTTCTATGCTTTATTAGTTAATTCCTAATATAGTTTTACTTTCAGACATTTGCTTTATTTAAATGAGGCCCAGTAAAAAAATATATTCTATATATATCACATGGGTACATTGAGACTATTACTTTTATATTATTAGGTTTGGGTACATTGAGACTATTACTTTTATATTATTAGGTTTTTCCTATTCATATGAATAAAGTTGCAATTTTTGTAGACAAATATGAATAAAAATAGTCCAATGTCGCTTTACTTAACAAATAACATTTATAGGCAGACCACACTGGTAATGAGAAAAAAAATTATTATTGTATGGCAGTCATTAAAATTCAATGTGTATTGTATGGCAATAATTAGGATGCAATGTTTATTGTATGGCAATAACTAGGGTGCCTTGTGTATTGTATGACTATAACTAGGATGCAATGTGTATTGTATAGCGATAACTATGATGCAATGTGTATTATATGGTTATAACTAGGATGCAATGTGTATTGTATAGTGATAACTAGGGTACAGTGTGTATGGTATGGAAAAAGCTAGGTTACAGTCTGTATTGTATGGCGCTAGCAAGGATGAAGTTTCTATGGGCTGCATCCAGACCTAGTTAAGTGGTTGAATTTAGTTACTCCTGGGCTAAACCATGTTGATTGCAGGGGAGACATATTTCATCTGTTGCAAACAGTATTAGAGTTGAGAGGTAATGTTTCCAATCCCAAGTCTAAATAACAGTATGATAGTAAAGCTGGTCAGTATCTGTGTACAGTAAGCAATTCAAAGATATATTCCTGCATGCAAATAATACAATTACCTTGACTCCCCCGCTTAGTGCACCTTAGCCAGAAGCTCTTGCTGTCTCCTCCACTGGTCAGACCAGCACTTCTTGTATGAAAAGCAGAGAAGCAAAAAATAATGAGAACTAGCGCATAGTTTACAGTTTTACCAAAATATTCACATATATCAACTTTATCACAACTTAACTAAAATTATTTAATTACTTGGGGCTTGCCACGGAGAGCCGCTCCCCACATCACTGATTAAGTATCTAAAAATAATGGGGGGGGTCTTCCATCATCTGCCGAAGGGCTTAAAAAGTTGTATATTGAAAGGAGTTGTGTAATCTGTTCCTTAAAGGCTCCGATAGCGTGTTCATCTCTCCACTCTTTTCTCCTTGTCCAATAGTGCCTTCACCCAGTCAATTTTGAAAAGAAAGTATAGTTTTTCCCAAAATAGGCTAAAGAGTATGGGTAAAGAACTGACCCATGACTGAAGGATAGTTTTTCGGACAGCCGCCCTTAGAATCAGCAGAAATTTTTTAGAGTCTGTCTCTGTTCTTTTACCCTGGGATAGAATACTGAATATTGCTCACTCCACATTGAAGGGTACATAATTCAATAGAAGGGTTTCAGCATATCTTTTAATTTGTAACCAAAAGTATTGCAAAATCAGGCAATCCCACAAGCAATGAAGGTAAAAAATCTGGGGCAAGAGACAATTTCCCTGGTGCCCATCTGGAATTGCCTGAGCGGGGAACGGTATGCATAATAAAACTATTTTAAAAACATATGTAGGTATTGATATGAGGTCAGGGCCATTCTGGAGTAATTAAGGGCACCCTAGAGATCCGCATACGGAGATGCACAGAATAATTGAGTCCTAAAGAGTCCCGACTAAACCACGGCATGGTCTAGAAGTGATTGATTTAGATTTAAGGGATGTATTTAAGAGTAAAGGGTCAAGTTGATTATTTCTATCCTTTTGTGTTAGGAGGTGATATATAGTGTATAGTGTATAGTGCTGAGCCTATAACTATTTCAACTGGTGTGCCTGCATAAATAGAAATTTTTCTACTGCTGCAATAAAAGTAAGGGATTTGCCTGTAGAGCTATCTACAATGTGTCACACCATTAACACACCCTCTCTCCTCCATAGTGTGAAGGGGTAGGATACAGTACCATGTTGGAACTCTGTGTTTCCCAGAGAGGGTAGGTATAGAAAATTATGGGCGTTAAGATGTAATTGATGTCGTATCAAATACCACACCTTTTGGGTGGACCACAATAATAAATTGTCTTTAAAATTTTGAGGCTGTTCCTGTTCATGATGATGGAGAAAACACGTCAACTGAACACCCAACAAAAAGTTTGCTTCTAAAGAGGAATTAGCATAAGTCTCTTTCCCATGAAGCCAGTGTTTACCAAATCTAAGCAGGGCAGCATAATTATAATAAATGACATTTGAGTAATTAATACCGCTATTTGATTTTGTTTGCTGAAGCTTAATTAACCCAATGCGTGGCTTTTCCCTAGCTTAATTGAACATCTTTTTTGGCTAGGAGCAGGGGCAGGGTATGGAATAGATACATTAACCTGAGGAACAAGATCATTTTGAGTAGGTTAGCATGTCCATGAAATTACAGGGGAAGAGAACGCCAATCCTCCAGCTCACGTGAGTGGGTCCTAATAGACAACACAATATTTGCTACGTAAAGGTGTTCCAGTTCTTTAGTGATCTTAACCCCAAGATTTGAGATATGTTTGGTGACCCATTCAAAGGGCGATCTCACGCTCCAGCTATGTCTAGAGCAGTTAGATCTAAGTGAGAAGGCCACCGATTTGGACATATTGACCCAAAAGCCTGAGGCCTGAGACCTTTCCATATTCATGAAGTATATGCAGAATGGTTGGTAGAGAGGATTTCAGATTACCAAGATTTTGAGACAGTTGTCTATAGCATGCCAGTTTTGTTACCCCATCTGCAGTATTTGTGGTGCTTGTTCTCTACACTGAAATGGGCCAGCATAGTAAGGAAGCCCTCCAATTAATGGCAAGCCTGTAGGCTTAAGAGAATGGAGAGATATCCTACTAAATAGCCTAATTCCTCCCCATAACTGTAAAAATGTTAATACCACACCAGGGAAGTATTGCATACAACCTAAAATAACACTTCGCCCTATCCAATACTATATCCAGAGTTCTAGCACTAGTAGCATATAGGGCGTGTATTATAAATGAATTTTAGGAGTTAATTTACCAGATATTTACATAAATTATACCCTGCATACCACAAACTTTTATTGTGGCGGACATTCCACTTTTCCTTCCTTTTTTTTCAGCAAGTATCATTTCCAATTTTCCAATTTTTTCCTATTTTTTCACATTGTGTTTAAATAAAACATTTAGTTTTATCCATATTTCATTGTATGTGCTATCTGTTACATAGAGGAGACTTGTCTGGCACGCCAAGGATATTTTTCACTGTTTATTCTGCCAAATAGCGAGCAACCCCCCTACACTCCATATCCACATCAGGCAGCTGACAGATTTAAGCCTCTTGCCTCCCCCTCCCCCCACCTTTTTTTCCCCCCA
>WWET01004354.1:65689-78836 GCA_011038615.1 Limnodynastes dumerilii | reverse complement strand
ATTGTAGAGTAGGTGCTGGGTTTTGAGGATACGCACAGATCATGCGGTTTTATGAATCCGTACGTTTAAGTTTAGACAGGCTTATGGCAGCGTATTTTCTATAAAGCCCCACAAGAGAGAGGGGAGGGACAGGGGGAGGGACAGGGGGCATTCACTCCCCTCTCTTGTGTGTAGCGCCAGACCCCCGCACGTTAGAGAAGCGCATGGCTCTGGATTCGGTCCTGTGTTACCATGTGTAATAACTTTTGGATGCAATGATAAATAACATACTTAGATTATAATGTAACAAAAGTTTGATCATTTAAAAGACTATTATATGTGAACTGAGCTGTATTTATGATGTAAAACTTATCTGCTGGTGGATAAAGTGGTGATTATGAAGAGAATTGTCTGGTGGTGAATACTCTATTGCTATTTTTCTATGGTATTTCTCTGAGTATTGAATAAAGGTTCATTATTATTATTGGGATAGTGGTTTTGTGCTGTTGTTAGCATGGCATCATGCTAACATGCTTTTTACATGTGTACATTGAACCCTTTGGTAGCACCCCCATAATTTGTGATAGACTAGTGCGACTCGTAACCTTTGGTAATCTTGATCTGTTTTTTAAACGATCACTTTGCGGCAATGAAGGGCTAACTGAAGTCAGTTTTTGTCAGTCTGTCCGTAAAAAACATGGCTCCTGTGAAGACTGCAACGGCGAAAGTTTCCTTATCCCTAACCCTAACCATCCCCCTCCCTTAACCGTAACCTTAACCCTCTGCTCTCCCCAGACTAACCCTAACCCTCCCTTAATCCTAACCCAAGGGCAGCCTAGCCCTCCCTTAATCCTAACTATCCTGTTTAATAGCCTAACCTTCACCTTCCCTTAACCCTAGCCATTATTATCCAACAGCCAAACCTCTCCGGAGCCTAACCCTAACCCTTTCCTGTCCCATAGCCTAACTCTAAACAGAACGAGTTACAGGAAATACATTTTCACTGTTGAAATGCAGTAGGCAACAATAAAGCCAAAAGTAAGCCTTTGGTCGTATCATTGTCTAAAGTGGACTGTTCATACCGGTAACTGCATTAAAAATATGCCAGAGCTAAACATGGGGCAATACGCTGCTATTCGGGAATTAAAAAATGAACTATAGTGCAGTTTATGACCAGAATTGTATTTTAAGAATTCATATATTTCAGAAATAGACGGACGCCCAGCTGTGGAGCAGCTCCCGAGTATCTAATCACTGACTGAAGACTTTAGCTATGAATGAGAATAACCTGTTTCCTGTCAGGTGAGGCTTTCGCTAGATTCTCTTAGATTGCACTTTGCTGTTACTGTACGTGTCAGCTTTCTATGCCTTTAATACAAAGTAAAAGCGTGGTCGTGGATAAAAGTGAATATTTAATCCAATTCAGTGACAAGAAAACCAAAACCAAACAAAAAAAACACCACAATGCTCCTGATTTCTGGAGAAATCTACACTTTTTATTCCCTGTTACCATAGCAAATTGTGAGATACTAAAAATACAAATAACAATCTGTACCGTGAAGCAGGCACAAAGCAGATTACATAACAGCGTTCATCAGTCAAGTATCGAATTTATTTTCATCTTAGAAGGTGGTTGCAGTCCCTGCTACGACAGGCTGCTTTCAGAAATAGAGACAGCCGAAAGTTACTTTTCACCTGTCTCTATTTTCGAATAGGGAGATTTTTATAATTTTCTTTAGAATGAGTAAGTGCCGATCGACATACTTACCCAATCATTATCACAGTACCCGCCACTGACAGCACTGGAGAGGGAAGTAACCTGTGATACTATAGTGACGGGACCCTCTCCTGTGATACTATAGTGACGGGACCCTCTCCTGTGATACTATAGTGACGGGACCCTCTCCTGTGATACTATAGTGACGGGACCCTCTCCTGTGATACTATAGTGACGGGACCCTCTCCTGTGATACTATAGTGACGGGACCCTCTCCTGTGATACTATAGTGACGGGACCCTCTCCTGTGATACTATAGTGACGGGACCCTCTCCTGTGATACTATAGTGACGGGACCCTCTCCTGTGATACTATAGTGACGGGACCCTCTCCTGTGATACTATAGTGACGGGACCCTCTCCTGTGATACTATAGTGACGGGACCCTCTCCTGTGATACTATAGTGACGGGACCCTCTCCTGTGATACTATAGTGACGGGACCCTCTCCTGTGATACTATAGTGACGGGACCCTCTCCTGTGATACTATAGTGACGGGACCCTCTCCTGTGATACTATAGTGACGGGACCCTCTCCTGTGATACTATAGTGACGGGACCCTCTCCTGTGATACTATAGTGACGGGACCCTCTCCTGTGATACTATAGTGACGGGACCCTCTCCTGTGATACTATAGTGACGGGACCCTCTCCTGTGATACTATAGTGACGGGACCCTCTCCTGTGATACTATAGTGACGGGACCCTCTCCTGTGATACTATAGTGACGGGACCCTCTCCTGTGATACTATAGTGACGGGACCCTCTCCTG
The DNA here is from genome assembly GCA_011038615.1 of Limnodynastes dumerilii. NCBI lineage: Eukaryota > Metazoa > Chordata > Amphibia > Anura > Limnodynastidae > Limnodynastes > Limnodynastes dumerilii. The sequence continues at coordinate 76,310 of WWET01004354.1, read as the reverse complement.
TGATACTATAGTGACGGGACCCTCTCCTGTGATACTATAGTGACGGGACCCTCTCCTGTGATACTATAGTGACGGGACCCTCTCCTGTGATACTATAGTGACGGGACCCTCTCCTGTGATACTATAGTGACGGGACCCTCTCCTGTGATACTATAGTGACGGGACCCTCTCCTGTGATACTATAGTGACGGGACCCTCTCCTGTGATACTATAGTGACGGGACCCTCTCCTGTGATACTATAGTGACGGGACCCTCTCCTGTGATACTATAGTGACGGGACCCTCTCCTGTGATACTATAGTGACGGGACCCTCTCCTGTGATACTATAGTGACGGGACCCTCTCCTGTGATACTATAGTGACGGGACCCTCTCCTGTGATACTATAGTGACGGGACCCTCTCCTGTGATACTATAGTGACGGGACCCTCTCCTGTGATACTATAGTGACGGGACCCTCTCCTGTGATACTATAGTGACGGGACCCTCTCCTGTGATACTATAGTGACGGGACCCTCTCCTGTGATACTATAGTGACGGGACCCTCTCCTGTGATACTATAGTGACGGGACCCTCTCCTGTGATACTATAGTGACGGGACCCTCTCCTGTGATACTATAGTGACGGGACCCTCTCCTGTGATACTATAGTGACGGGACCCTCTCCTGTGATACTATAGTGACGGGACCCTCTCCTGTGATACTATAGTGACGGGACCCTCTCCTGTGATACTATAGTGACGGGACCCTCTCCTGTGATACTATAGTGACGGGACCCTCTCCTGTGATACTATAGTGACGGGACCCTCTCCTGTGATACTATAGTGACGGGACCCTCTCCTGTGATACTATAGTGACGGGACCCTCTCCTGTGATACTATAGTGACGGGACCCTCTCCTGTGATACTATAGTGACGGGACCCTCTCCTGTGATACTATAGTGACGGGACCCTCTCCTGTGATACTATAGTGACGGGACCCTCTCCTGTGATACTATAGTGACGGGACCCTCTCCTGTGATACTATAGTGACGGGACCCTCTCCTGTGATACTATAGTGACGGGACCCTCTCCTGTGATACTATAGTGACGGGACCCTCTCCTGTGATACTATAGTGACGGGACCCTCTCCTGTGATACTATAGTGACGGGACCCTCTCCTGTGATACTATAGTGACGGGACCCTCTCCTGTGATACTATAGTGACGGGACCCTCTCCTGTGATACTATAGTGACGGGACCCTCTCCTGTGATACTATAGTGACGGGACCCTCTCCTGTGATACTATAGTGACGGGACCCTCTCCTGTGATACTATAGTGACGGGACCCTCTCCTGTGATACTATAGTGACGGGACCCTCTCCTGTGATACTATAGTGACGGGACCCTCTCCTGTGATACTATAGTGACGGGACCCTCTCCTGTGATACTATAGTGACGGGACCCTCTCCTGTGATACTATAGTGACGGGACCCTCTCCTGTGATACTATAGTGACGGGACCCTCTCCTGTGATACTATAGTGACGGGACCCTCTCCTGTGATACTATAGTGACGGGACCCTCTCCTGTGATACTATAGTGACGGGACCCTCTCCTGTGATACTATAGTGACGGGACCCTCTCCTGTGATACTATAGTGACGGGACCCTCTCCTGTGATACTATAGTGACGGGACCCTCTCCTGTGATACTATAGTGACGGGACCCTCTCCTGTGATACTATAGTGACGGGACCCTCTCCTGTGATACTATAGTGACGGGACCCTCTCCTGTGATACTATAGTGACGGGACCCTCTCCTGTGATACTATAGTGACGGGACCCTCTCCTGTGATACTATAGTGACGGGACCCTCTCCTGTGATACTATAGTGACGGGACCCTCTCCTGTGATACTATAGTGACGGGACCCTCTCCTGTGATACTATAGTGACGGGACCCTCTCCTGTGATACTATAGTGACGGGACCCTCTCCTGTGATACTATAGTGACGGGACCCTCTCCTGTGATACTATAGTGACGGGACCCTCTCCTGTGATACTATAGTGACGGGACCCTCTCCTGTGATACTATAGTGACGGGACCCTCTCCTGTGATACTATAGTGACGGGACCCTCTCCTGTGATACTATAGTGACGGGACCCTCTCCTGTGATACTATAGTGACGGGACCCTCTCCTGTGATACTATAGTGACGGGACCCTCTCCTGTGATACTATAGTGACGGGACCCTCTCCTGTGATACTATAGTGACGGGACCCTCTCCTGTGATACTATAGTGACGGGACCCTCTCCTGTGATACTATAGTGACGGGACCCTCTCCTGTGATACTATAGTGACGGGACCCTCTCCTGTGATACTATAGTGACGGGACCCTCTCCTGTGATACTATAGTGACGGGACCCTCTCCTGTGATACTATAGTGACGGGACCCTCTCCTGTGATACTATAGTGACGGGACCCTCTCCTGTGATACTATAGTGACGGGACCCTCTCCTGTGATACTATAGTGACGGGACCCTCTCCTGTGATACTATAGTGACGGGACCCTCTCCTGTGATACTATAGTGACGGGACCCTCTCCTGTGATACTATAGTGACGGGACCCTCTCCTGTGATACTATAGTGACGGGACCCTCTCCTGTGATACTATAGTGACGGGACCCTCTCCTGTGATACTATAGTGACGGGACCCTCTCCTGTGATACTATAGTGACGGGACCCTCTCCTGTGATACTATAGTGACGGGACCCTCTCCTGTGATACTATAGTGACGGGACCCTCTCCTGTGATACTATAGTGACGGGACCCTCTCCTGTGACACTATAGTGACAGGACCCTCTCCTGTGATACTATAGTGACAAGACCCTCTCCTGTGATACTATAGTGACAGGACCCTCTCCTGTGATACTATAGTGACAGGACCTCTCCTGTCATATTATAGTGACAGGACCCTCTCCTGTGATATTATAGTGACATAACCCTCTCCTGTGATACTATAGTGACAGAACCCTCTCCTGTGATACTATAGTGACAAGACCCTCACCTGTGATACTATAGTGACAAACTTTCTCCTGTGATACTATAGTGACAGACCCTCTCCTGTGATACTATAGTGACAGACCCTCTCCTTTGATACTATAGTGACAGAACCCTCTCCTGTGATACTATAGTGACAAGACCCTCTCCTGTAATACTACAGTGACAGGACCCTCTCCTGTGATACTATAGTGACAAGACCCTCTTCTGTAATACTGTAGTGACAGACCCTCTCCTGTGATACTATAGTGACAAGACCCTCTCCTGTGACACCATAGTGACAGAACCCTCTCCTGTTATACTATAGTGACATGACCCTCTCCTGTGACACTATAGTGACAAGAACCTCTCCTGTGACACTATAGTGACAAGACCCTCTCCTGTGATACTATAGTGACAGGACCCTCTCCTGTGATACTATAGTGACAAGACCCTCTCCTGTGATACTATAGTGACAGGACCCTCTCCTGTGATACTATAGTGACAGACCCTCTCCTGTGACACTATAGTGACGGGACCCTCCCCTGTGATACTATAGTGACAGACCCTCTCCTGTGATACTATAGTGACAGACCCTCTCCTGTGATACTATAGTGATAAGACCCTCTCCTGTGACACTATAGTGACAGGACCCTCTCCTGTGGCACTATAGTGACAGGACCCTCTCCTGTGAATTCTTAGCTCATATGAAATTAGATTTTACACCTTATCATCCAGGCTAATGACAGCAGATTTAATTTTTCCATAAAAAAATGTTGCAGGGTATGTAATTGCGTCTTCAGGTCCCGTCCAGGTCCCAGTAACACTATGATTGGTAGTATTGCTAGGCTGGGGGGCGGGACTTGAGGTTGGGGCTTGCCTTTCCTCAAGTACATTGCAGGAGATTTGAAACCTTTGGCTTACACTGACCTCTGGATCGGACCCAGTGTTGGTACATTGGTTCACGGGGTATCCTGGTACATGGTAGTAGTTAAAAATGAACATAAAGCATAGCCCGTTCATTACTGGTAAAGCTCTCGTGCAGAAACACAGGACTATTCCAATGTAGATCTATGTTTCTAGTTGAAAGGGTCACACACAGATCTACCGAGATCATCCCAAACCACATTATTACAATAATCAAAGCTAAGTCCATTCTCTGGTGACCCGAAGCCACGAGGATCAACCACAAAATAAATTCAGTATATTTATTAAATCAAGGAAACAAGGAAAAGATGTTGCCGATGATAATCAGATTCTGGTTATGAATTTCTGGACTTGGAATCCGATGCTGCACTGGTAGAAAAGGTTTTATTGCTATGGGCAACGGCTCGTCCCTTTTTTAGAAGCCTTAAAAAATCCACTGACAAAAAAGTGTTTTGTTCCCCTGAATTCCTTCTCCCGTCCTCTGAGTAAATAATCCAGGACATTATTTGTATTGCAGCGACATCATTAATAGAGGTTTCCAGATTCTCTGTCACACATGTCAGAGGTGTTGGAAGAACCCCGGAGGAATGTCTGTCAGGATGCATCGCAGGTGGCAGATTCCTTGCGCAATTCTTGTGGCATAACCTAAATAAGTGTCAAAAAATAAACAACCTGCGGAGGCATCCTGGTATTTCCTTATTTGTAAACCTGTCCTCTTTAGGTAGACGCCAACCCCTGACACTGAGCTGATTGCATGTAGTCGGAGGGAGATGGCTCATCTCTCCGTCCTTATTAAACAACTTGTCAGCTCCCCGGAAGCACGGCTTAAAACACGGAACGTTACAGACAAGTTATTTGGAATATAAAGTTAAAGCAAGTGCTCTGGCAGACGTCTGCGCGCTACATACAGAAGGCTGCTAGAAAATGTTTCTGCGCATGCGCAATACCATTATATCCACACCGGAGCACAGCATCGGTCGTAGGAGATACGCGTGAGGGCGTAAGCATCAGCATGTAAATGGTACAGTAAGGGGTTGGCTAAGCCCTAACGTACGATGCAGTAGCCGGCATGGAAGGGTTTCTGTGCGTAATAATTAGGGGGGAGGAGAGTGCCCTGCTCTCCTACATGCAGGGTTGTGGATCACCTATGTCAGGCCTGGCCAACCCAGGGTTTCCGACTCTCACGGAATATCCGGGAGATTCCCCAAAATTTGGGCAGTTCTCCTGGTATCCTGGGAGAGCTGGCAAACTTCCCGCAAGTGCCGACCAGCTATCAATATCTATTGTAATCTCTAGAATTACTAGGGATGGGCGGGACTTGATGATGTCATCAAGCCCTGCACATCCCCTGGAACACTAGAGATGACAGGAGTGAATGACAGGGGCGGGACTTAAAGACATGATTTGCATAAATCACATCATTAAGACACACCCCCTTGCAGAAATCTATGGCTTCCCTCTGGGTTCTCCCTTATGTATATAGCTCCACAAATTTTCTGCAGTGCTTTAGAGAGAACATTAGACATTCACATCAGTCCCTACGGGAGCTGCATACTAAGGTCCCTAACACACACACACATACTAGAATTAATGTTATCTGCAGCCAATTAATTTACCAGCATTGTTTTTTTTTTGGTGTGTAGAAGGAAATCAGAGCACCTGAAGGAAACCCACACAGACACAGGGAGAACATACAAACTCCACACAGATAAGGCCTAATCCGGGAATGAAAATTACAGAGTAATAATTGACCTTTTAAAACTCTCCATTAACAAATATAAATGACAAACTTGCGCCTAGTGTTGCAAATGGTGCATAGCCCCTGAGCTTTGTGCATTAGGAGACTAATTAGTCGCTCGGCTTTGTTACAACAATCGGTAATCCTCCTTCAGTGACCACACAAAGGCTCTCTGTAAATAAGCATGGCTGTGACATTTTGTGAGTCAATAAATCTCTTTACGGAATACGTGTGTAGTGACCTGTAGATTCCCAGCTCAAATATTACTCTGTTTATGGGCAAACCACTTGTTCAGTCATTAAAAGTCATGCCAACCTGCACCGAGGCATTTCAATTTTAAATGAAAAGCGTCAACCGAAACCACCGTTGCCATGGATACCAGCGTTCCATAGCCTGCCTATTCATTTGTTTATTTGTAAAATACATTTAGAATTTCATGCTATTTATAGTGCTGATAATATATGTGTACATATTATGCCGGTAACTAGGAAAATGCAAAATATATCAAATTATTTTAGTAGGAAAAATGTTTAAGAAAAATTGTTAAATATCAATATTCATAATCTAAGTTTTTCTAAAGCATTCTAAGTCATTGTGCTTGCAAGTTACAATCTTCTCTGTTTTATAGTGATTGTATAGTATTTTAACGGATAGACACAAATGGTCACTTGTGAGATATTGTTATGACATCTTTAAAGGGAGCAACATGTTGTTGAAAAGGTTTAAAGGGTTTTCTCCTCACAATGGGCCTGATCCAGAGCTGCGAAATTTTCGCACGACGGGCGAATGCGTACGTTCGACCGTGCGAATAAACATGCACGCCCCTAACACTCCCATAGTAAAGTACCTGCTTACGGTGGCTATACCCTACACTGGGTACTACCGTCGGCCGTACGAATTTTCGCACATAATACGCAAAGCGTACGGGCTTAGCACGCCCATACTGTACAATTTAAATGGCTATCTCCGCCTCCCTGTAGTACTTCATATTGACCTTAGAATATTCTCCATGCAGGGGGGGTTTCTGAGTACCCAGAAACCCCTCCCCCTGATCATTGCTGGCCGGAAGACTCTCTATTTACAGCTCGGACCAGAGGAAGGCTATTATGACCTGGCCATGTCCAGAATAGAGGCTGCTGTCACTGTCACTGTGTGCATTAAAGATAACAGCGGTTCCCCCAGACCTCTTTGCTGGAGGGAAGGGGCTCACTGTTTGGTCCATTTTTATGGACTCCACTCCACTACCCCTTATAGGCCTTTATCCCTTGGGTAATGTTGCCTTATTGTTGCTGGTAGTGAAGGGGCCCTCACAAAATGTAGGTCCACCACTGCCCAAAAGGTAATCAAAATTTCAGGCTTCAAGCTAATCATTGAAAGAAACGGTCGAATGTGTGTATACACCGCACTTTTGGTTGAATCGGATTAACAGCATATGAGATACGATCCTTTGATCTGACCAGGTTTCATCCATTAAGTCATGATCAAAGGTACGTACACACTCTTTTGATAACAAATGAACAGGTCAAACAATTGTATAGGTGTATACCCAGTCTTATAGTGACTAATGAATTGTCCCCAAGGGTCACCTACCATTCCTCTACCAGCTTTTGGACAGTTTTCTATGGCTATTCTGTTAAATACAAACTCTCTGGATAAAAAAAAAACCCAATGACCTGTGTGAATGTCCATTTCTGTACGATCAGCATTTAAATCAGGGGTTTTAATGGCTTACACGATGTTCTGAAGGACTTGTAGCCTAGTACGGAATATGAAAATCAATAACTTCTCAGAAATGACATTATACGGATGGGGAGTGGTGAAACGCGTGACTGGTGACATTCTCATTGTCTTCTATCAGTAACCCCTTGTGTCATGTGCTGTAGATGGACATGGATGGGAAATAAGGTGGCTAAGAAAATTTTTTCAAAATCAGAAAATGTGTGATTTCCATAAAAATGTTATGAGTAAATAAGAATTGGACTGACCCGGATCTCTCTGCGTTTTACATACGCACAAAGATTTAGAATTACATATGGAAGAGGGAAGAGCATTCCCCTGTCACTCTCCTCTCTCATGCGGAGTCCTGGACATTTAGGTATCCAGAGCCCTAACCGTAACTTCTCCGCGTAGATCTGGGTCTGTCTGAACGCAAATCTGTATGGAACTGCATAACGCCACCCCTGGCAAGTCACTAACATGTCTATCCCCGCCATTAGCCATGCAGAATTCAAGTGCTGCCCTCTCTCATACGAATCTTCTAGCATACGGTACTCCTTATGCTTGCAGATCCGTAATGTAACATCTGATATGTGGATGAATGCGCAGATATTACTTCTTAGGGAACTTACACAAAAGGCTTGAGCAAGTCCCCTAACGTTACTAAATGAGGATCAGTTCCAATTTCTTTAGTAAGTACTAATAAAAATCAACGGTCGTAGTGGAAATTTAGAGAATGGAATGTGAGAGGGTTACGAGAAGGCGGCAAGAGAAGTCGTCATCCGGTGAACCGCCATGAAGAGTTCCAATCCAGTGCTCACTAATTTCCCTTTCAGATCACCACTCAAAACTCTGGTCTCGGAAGGTTTGTGGTGGTGATGTGAAAGGTACCGGGGTCCTGGTCTAATGACCCCAAGTCCAACTCCGGTAAGGGAGGGTGTGAAAGATGTCGACTCGGGTTTCACCTAACACACCTCCTGGTAGCTCCATGCTGCTCCTACACTGTCAGGGCAGACCTGGGACCAGTAATTTCCCGGGTCATAGCTGGTCTTCAAACGGGGATTTTCTGTTTTGCCTCGGCAGTTCAACCAACAATAAGATTAAAACACCCGGGTTATGGCATTTGGTGATGGCATGGGTTCTTGGTGCCCATTAATGTTTGGAGGCTCCTACATTTTGATGGGTGCTTAAGTGACCTTCTTACCCGGACGCCTTGGGAAGTACCCAGCGCTGTAAACTCCTATAACGAACCGCTTTGGCGGAACCCGCTGTATCTGCATATCTCGGTGAGCGCTTTAGACGAACATTCCCCAGCAAGACTCAGAAGTCTCAATGGGCCTGATCCAGAGCTACGATGTAGCGCTGAGCGGGCTAACGCTCAGCGTTACATCGCTGACTCCCCCCTGGCACTCCCCCTGTGCGGGCGTATGGCCCCTTCCTTACGCCGGCTGAAGGCTACCCTAGCTTCGCCCGGCGTAAGGAAGGGGCCATACGCTCACACAGGAGCGTATGGCCTCTTAGCACGCCCCCCCCACCCTCATTTACTTACCCCCCCTCGCCCACCAGCAGTAACGTGAGCGTAGGGACGCTGGAGGACGTCCCCTCCAGCGTCCCTACGGCGCTACTATGGACGCCCGATCAACGATCAGGCGTTTCCATAGTGACGCATGGAAACATCTGCCCGGCGCATGCGCATTAGAGCTACGGCCGCCGTACTAGCGACAGCGGACGTAGCTCTGGATCAGGCCCAAAGTTCCCACTTGCGAACGCAAATCTGACTTTCCCGGATCGTCTGATGGTTGGAAAGATCTTTCTGTGTATGGCCAGATCTGCAGAGGTCAGAATGTCCCCATAGGAGGTGTCTTTATGCTGGCTACAAACAGCTACATTGTGAAGTCAGTGGCCGATCTATAGGCCAATACACATCCAATTGCATAGCGTATCTAGGCGTGATTTTACACTGCGCAAGCAGAGATGATGAACAGACAATAGCCAGACCCGAACGCCACTAGCGCTGAGCCATCTATCGCATCATGGGAGGAAAGAGGTGGAGTCACGTAGTCAATGTACAGTAACAGCGTGCTCACGCAATTGCACCAGATCCACACCAACGAACATAGATGGAAATATTCCTAGATTATGTCAAACATTTGCTCCAGACACAGGGCCGGCCTAAATCCAATATTCCACAACATATATCCCATATATAGCCAATCCCTATAAAGTTATGTGGACAGAGCTGCTAAAATGCAGGAAAGGAAAAGTGTAGATGTTGCCCATAGCAACCAAATATATTCTAGCTGACATTTTCTAGTATATAATAGCAAAGTGAGAGCTAGAACCTGATTGGTTGCTATGGGCAACATCTCCACTTTTCCTTTCCCGCAGCTTGGTAAATCTGGCCTATAGTGGTATTTATTTTCTTTTATTTCCTATGTCTACTTTAATATTTTATACTATGTAACAAATACAGAAATATAACAACTGTCGATAAGCAATTTGGGGTGATTCCTTTGCGGTTTCAAGTCACCCCAAGAAACTTCCCCACTTACAACGTTCAATGTCCTAATACTGCAAAACTTTCATCCAAGTTCATTGGCTCAAAAGTTCTTATTGTGCTCGGGATGTGGACCTGGATCAGAGGGGCTTCCTGGGGGCCAAGATATGATAAAGCTGCAATCCCAATCACATTCAGTAGAATAAAAAAACTAAAATGTAAAAATAATATAAGTATATGTATATATATAAGTATATAAGCACTGTTTTGGAGGCCCTTTGAAATAGAGATCTATGCAACTGCCCTCACTGCTTGTCTAAGACTCCAGTCTTTATAGACACACAAGTCTAGACCCTATATGACCCCGACATCTCCAGTGCAGCACAGACAGATATCTGTACAGTGTGTACGGAGTCACGATTGTTTCGGCAGATAGTGAGGAGAGACGATGATCTCAGATCTGCTGGTAAATTGGTGTTGTGTGTATCAAATGCTCATCAAGACTTGTAGAGAAATTTTAAGAGCCATGTGGTAGAGCCAGACCTACGATCTTGTTACGTTTGTTAGCGTAGCGTATTTACGCTATCGTAAGCACAATGGGCCTGATCCTGAGCTACGGCCACCGTCGCTAGTACGGCGGCCGTAGCTCTAATGCGCTACGATCGGGCGTCCATAGTAGCGCCGTTGGGACGCTGGAGGGGACGTCCTCCAGCGTCCCAACGCTAACTTT
>WWET01004354.1:4957-21561 GCA_011038615.1 Limnodynastes dumerilii | reverse complement strand
CCTAGCCTAGCAACATTACTATTCATAGTGTTACTAGGGACGGGGCGGGACCAGTTGATGCAATTAGCGGGGCTTCGGAACACGATATGCATAAATCACGTTATTAAGCCCCGTCCCCAAACTCACAACTAGCTCTTCCACCTGGGATCTTCTGGAGGGAAACTTTCAAAAGTCAGGTGTATACTTCCCCTATCACCTGTTTACACACCTGTACACCTGCTCTAACACCTGTATACACACTTGTACACCTGTATACCTGCTCTATTACCTATGTATTCACCTGTATACACCTGCTCTAATACCTGTATACACACCTGTACACCTGCTCTAATACCTGTATACACACTTGTACACCTGTATACCTGCTCTATTACCTATGTATTCACCTGTACACCTGCTCTAGCACCAGTTTACACACCTGTACACCTGCTCTAATACCTCTATACACACCTGTACACCAGCTCTGTACACCAGCTGTTGTCTTCTTCCCATAAATCACGTTATTAAGCCCTGTCCCCAAACTGACCTCTAGCTCTTCCACCTGGGATCTTCTGGAGGGAAACTTTCAAAAGTCAGGTGTATACTTCCACTATCACCTGTTTACACACCTGTACACCTGCTCTAACACCTGTATACACACTTGTACACCTGTATACCTGCTCTATTACCTATGTATTCACCTGTACACCTACTCTAGCACCAGTTTACACACCTGTACACCTGCTCTAACACCTGTATACACACCTGTACACCAGCTCTAGCACCTGACACCTGTATACTTGCTTATTAATTTGCATTACACATGGAGATAAAGTTCCAGACTCCAGAGCTTTGCTCATCTTCTGTGTGCTTTGTCAGATGTAGACCTGCAGAGACTCCATACTGGCTGATCAGAAAGCATTCTTTCCTTATTAAGAGGAAAGACTCCCAAAGAGGAGGTTCCCTCAGTCACTGTACAGTATAGGAATTATGGACCAGATTCCCAACCCCAAATTTTTTTTACTTACGTGCCTATTTTTCCGATTCTAGCTACTCCACATGCGTAGTAACTATTTTACGCTATCTACGTAGCGTTTCGTTACATAGATTGCGTACATGCAGTTTAAGAAGTACAGGACACACCCTTTTAGTAGTACAGGACACACCGCTTTAGTAGTACAGGCCACACCCCTTTAGTAGTGCAGGACACACCCCTTTAGTAGTACAGGATACACCCCTTTAGTAGTACAGGACACATCCCTTAGTAGTACAGGACACACCCCTTTAGTAGTACAGGACACACCCCTTTAGTAGTACAGAACACACCCCTTTAGTAGTGCAGGACACACCCCTTTAGTAGTGCAGGACACACCCCTTTAGTACAGGACACACCCCTTTAGTAGTACAGGACACATCCCTTAGTAGTACAGGACACACCCCATTAGTAGTACAGGACCCACCCCTTTAGTAGAACAGGACACACCCCTTTAGTAGTGCAGGACACACCCCTTTAGTAGTGCAGGACAGACCCCTTTAGTACAGGACACACCCCTTTAGTAGTACAGGACACACCACTTTAGTAGCACAGGGCACTCTCCTTTGTGTCCTTGATAGGGCTATCACAATCTCCAGGATAGGCAATGCTAGAGTTGGCACATATATACCTTTCAGAGATTTCTAGCTTCTTATACACACAGCACAGAAACACTGACCAGTTTATTGTTTTCATTTCAGGGATGTGCCCGGACACAATTCCTATTCTCTTCACACATCTATTATAAACACCACCACCCCCACCTCCAGGGGCAGCATAGTTTTGCCCAGGTGCAAATGTTCTCCTCCTTTGGCTTTTGCTCCATAAATTGATTAGAAGAAGCCTGTGAGCGCCCATAAAGATACAGAGAACAATCTAATATTCTGTTCAGGTGTTTCCTAATCCACCTGAGTGTCGTTAAGCCCCCGAAAATAGCAGCAATCTCTATCTATAAATCTGCATGAGATGGTTGGACATCAAGGCCGGCAGAGCTTCGGGGGAGGACAGACATCACGCTGGAGCTTATCGATCTGTAGCCGTGCCCATTGCAGTCTGATTTATTACCTGTGACGTTATACTGACCAGGATAAAATCTTATTTACCGGGCTTAGCTGGAGATGCAGAGGATATGAGTACGAAGACTGAGTTCTCCTTAAAGGAGTATGGTAAGAAAAGGGGGATGAAACTGAAGGTATGAACGGTTTGTTTTAGACAATGATTCGGTTTAATTTTGGCTGCATCATTGTCTACTGCATTTTTATAGAGAAAATTTACATTCTGGAGGGTGCCTTCGACAATGTTCCCTTTTTGATTAGGGTTAAGCTGAGGGACAGAAAGACTTTGGGTTAGGGGAGGGTTAAGGTTAGGCTGCACAGAGGAGGGTCCGGATTCATAGTTACGTAGTTTTCATCTGACGTATGTTGTTTTAAGAATTGAGCTACTACGCGTGCGTAGAAGGGTTAGGTTTAGGCTACGGAGAGGGGAGGGTTAGCGTTATTGTTAGGGAAGGGTTAAGGTTAGGCTGCAGAGAGGTGGATGGTTATATTTAGGGGTAGGCTGCGGAGAGGGGGGGCGGTTATGGTTTGGGTTACGAAAAGTTAGTGGAGGGTTAGGCTGTGAAGAAGGAAGGGGTAAGGTCCGGGGGGGGGAGGGTTAGGGCTAGGCTATGGAGAAGGAAGAGTTAAGTTTAGGGGAGGGTTAGGTTTAAGTTGCGGGAAGGGGATGGCTAGGGTTGGGGATGAAAAAATGTACCTTTCTCCGTTGCAGTCTTCGAAAACTGTCCCGTCAAAGGAGCCATGTTTTCTAAGAGCCGCTGCTGAAAACGGACGGCAATCAGTCCTTCAATGTCACAAAGGGATCTGTTAAAGACAAATCACTCGAACCAGCCAACCACACCCAGAAAAAGATGCCTAATACTTGTGACCACTGATCTGCTTGTCTCCTCCCTTGGACTATAATAAAGCCTAATTCAGCCATTAAACAACCATATTACAGTTATTAGGCTGTCAGGAGCACTGCAGCCCAAGTTACAGAGAAATCAGTAATATCTTGTATATTAGAATGTAAAGAGAGAAGGAAAGTACAAAGGAATCAGCTGTTGTCTTCTTCACAGGTGCGGAGTGTTTCCCTCAATAATGAAACAAACACAGGATTACTGAAACGCGTTGTGGTGATCAAGCACTAGCATAGCGTTATAAATCAAGTGCGCTTTCCAGAGATGCCGGAAACTCAACCACAGTCTGGGCACTGGTAGAGTAAAAACGACACTTTATATATCACAATATCCAACTGCAACTTCCCTGAATCGACGCGTTTCTCTAGTTGGTGTATCTTCCCAGTTTGTCCAGAATAAAACTACCTTTGTTTATCTTTATCCACAAATGAAACTCTTTCAGTTCATTGTCTTATTTTTAGTTATATCCACATTTTTAACTTAACATTTGTTGGAAAATGAAGCAAAAGCAAAATGTATTTCTATGGTGTTATTTTGTTTCTTTTGAAGAGATTTGCTGGCGGTGTGATAATCTCCTGCACTTGTTATTTCAGACTTGTAGCAATAAATTATTAGTGTGCCAGATTCCTAGATAAAGAGATTATCACCCCGGGGGCAGTTTGTTCCACACTTTACAGTGAAGTGTTTAATATCTATCTCTTGAACACTGAAAATCTTCAAATTTAATCATCAGAGACGCTCAACAACAGGTGACATAAACTATGCACTATCAGCTTCGAAATCCAAACTGGAGAAGACGACGTATCTTGCAGTCCCCACTACGATGGGCTGCATTCAGAAATAGAGACAGCCGAAAGGGGCCATTTTAGGACCCTCCGCTGACAGCTCTGGAGAGGTGAGTAACCTCCCCGGGGACTTTTACTGTTAGGGAGGCTAGGGTTAGGATCTTAGGAAGGGAGGGTTAGGGCCATAGAAGGGGAGGGTTAGGGTCAGGCTGCGGGGAGGGGGGTCTTAGGGTTAGGCTATACAGTAGGGAATATTGGGGTCAGGCTAGGGAGAAGGAAGAGTTAGGGTTAGGCTGCGGGTATGGGAGGGTTATGGAAGGGGAGGGTTGAGGTTAGAATTAGGGGAAGGGTTGGGGTTAGTTTTTAGGCTTACCTATCGGAGCACCCTGTTCGGTGCTCCGGGGATCGATTGCTATGCCTCAGCGAGGCATAAGCAATCGATATCCCGTCCAGTTTCGAAATAGGACCGTTCTTAGCGGGACCCACACCCCTTGCTGTCAAAGATGGAGTCAGTTCAGTTCATCATCTTCGGGCAGCACCACTGCCTGATAGAAGCTGTCAATAGTTTAAAACAGCGCTCGGCGATGCGTGTATGAGTGTGGAGCGCCGTAGCGCCTTTGTCAGCCTCTGATAGCTTGCTTGCGGTGCAGGGGAGCGGCTGCCACGGGCTCCTCTCTCCTCTGGACCCCATAGAAACATCACTTGCTGCACCCCCTGTGGTTACGCCCCTGCTTAAAGCAGCCAACCATCATTTAAACACGTATTGTACAGCTCCTCATGAGGTCTGAGCATCACAAAGAACTTGAAGACAGTGATCAGAAGGTTTTCTTATCATCCAGGTAGTTGCCATAGCAAACGGAAAAGCCTGCGACAGGAAACCATGTTCTAAGTGTTAGAATATTGCTCATTACGTCTCTGCATTTATTCTCCCAGATTCCCAGTGTCTCTCGTGTTTTTAAACCATAATGGAACTATCCCCCTCTCCCTCCTGTACCTATTTATATACCTTCTATCATATCCCCCTCTCCCTCCTGTACCTATTTATATCCCTTCTATCATATCCCCCTCTCCCTCCTATACCTTGTTATATCCCTTCTATCATACCCCCCTCTCCCTCCTGTACATGGTTATATCCTTATATGATATCCCTCTCTCCCTCCTGTACCTGGTTATATCCTTCTATCATATCCCCCTCTCCCTCCTGTACCTGGTTATATCCCTTCTTTTATATCCCCCTCTAGCTCCTGTTCCAGGTTATATCCCTTCTATCATATCCCCCTCTCCCTCCTGTACTTGGTTATATCCCTTCTATCATATCCCCCTCTCCCTCCTGTACCTGGTTATATCCCTTCTATCATACCTGTTTCCCTTTTAGAGAGATTTTAAAAAGTATGGACTGAGTTATTAAAGTTTGAAAGACACTTTTATTACTATTTAACAAAAATAGAAGCTTTTGCAGTTTGTGTTATTGCTGCTTTAAAACAAAATAAGTAAACATTGCTAGACCGGGGAACATATTATAGGCAGTATACAGCATTACAATGAATACAGGCGACGCATTACTAGGAAACTTCAGGTTACTGATTAATAATACATTGAGCTCAGCGCCAGTATTAGAGCTAAACAGGGAAATATAGAGCCGCGGCAATGATGCGGAGATGGAAAGACCTCGGCCGGCCTCGGCTGGGAGATAGATCGCCGTTCAGGTTGTTGATTGAAGTTAAAATAATCATATATTTAATTTAAATGAAGTCGGAGAGAGTCTGATTTGCAGCCAGGTTCAGCACAGAATGTTAATGACTTTGTGGCATCGGACTCGGAGGAGAAGACGGAATGATTGGGACTCCATTATTCTGTTGGCGCAAACCGCGAATCTTTACCCCGTCTTTTTCGCTCTCAGCGGATCATTTTTTTTCCAACTCTGCTCCGGTCTAAGCAAAACAATTAACCCTTTACACAGTGATTGCTCAGAGCGTCCGGCTTATGTTCCTAAACTAATGTGGCTATTCAGAGCAGAACGCAGCGGGGCAGAGGGTCCCTAGGGCGGACTCTCCCAGACACTTCGGGCCTAATCCAGAGCAACGCTCGCAAGCGAGCGTACGACGAGCGTATGCGAATTTTCGGCAAAAAATTCGCAATGCGCATGCCCAGTATGACAGCTTCCGGTCGCCCGAGCGTCATGAGCGAATAGCGGGCGTATCGTTAGCGTATTTTTCGCTCGCTGGGCGTATTTTTTTTACGATGGTCGGCTGGGCGCCAGTTTTACTACAGGGAGGCGGGGATAGCCATTTAAATTGTACAGTATGGGCGTGCTAAGCGTATTTTCTCAGCGTATTTTCTGCGAATTTTCGTACGGACGACGGTCGTACCCAGTGTAGGGTATAGCCGCCGTAAGCAGGGACTTTACTATGGGAGTGCTAGGGGCGTGTAGGTTGATACGCCCGAGCGTACGTTCGCATTCGCCCGTCGTGTGAATTTTCGTAACGCTGGATCAGGCCCGTCCACACTGGAGGGGAATAGATTGCTTTTGCTTTAAAGAAGTATAGCAATCAATGAGCGGAACATGGAAGACGGTGCTATGACTGGTGAGTATAATTTTACCCCAACCCTTTCCCTATTCCTTACCCTAACTCTCCCCTCAGGGCCGGCCATGGCCAATGTGGTGCCCTAGGCAAGATTTGGTTGGTGCCCCCTATCAGAAAATCAACTCTGCTATTAGAAGGTCACAGTTGGAGGTACAATGGCAGGCATTTGACTGAAGAGCGGCACTGCTCTGCTTTACAAGGGGGAAGGAGCTGCTACACATGTGCTGGGTTTCCTCTTTTGCCTCAGGTTGTCCCCCCTTAAAAAATGCCGCAATAGGCGACTCGCCTATACTGCCTATAGCTAGGGCCGGCCCCCTTCCATGAAACTAACCTTAACCCTCCCTTCCCCGCAGACTGATCCTAACATTCCCTTCTACACAGCATGACCCTAAGACTCCCTTCTCCGAAGCCTAACCCTAACCCTGCCTTTCCATGACCTTAACCAGAACTCTCCCTTCCCCAGAGCCTAACTCTAAAAGTCCCTGGTCACCTCTCCGGTGGGGTCTGCGGTGGGTGGTGGGTGCCCGTGGGTGGGACAGCAAAAATGAACTTTCAGCGGTCTCTATTTCTAACACAGCCATTTCTGAGATAAATGCACCGGGCGAGTCAGAGGAGGCGTGTCTTGTACCTTCAGAGGAGGTGTGTCTTGTACCTGTCAGAGGAGGCGTGTCCTCTATCAGTCAAAAGAAGAGTGTCTTGTATTGGTTAGAGGAGACGTGCCTTGTATCACCAGAAGAGGCGTGTCTTGTGTCAGCCAGAGGAGGCGTGTCTTGTGTCAGCCAGAGGAGGTGTGTCTTGTATCACCAGAAGAGGCGTGTCTTGTGTCAGCCAGAGGAGGCGTGTCTTGTGTCAGCCAGAGGAGGCGTGCCTTGTGTCAGCCAGAGGAGGCGTGTCTTGTATCACCAGAAGAGGCGTGTCTTGTGTCAGCCAGAGGAGGTGTGTCTTGTACCAGCCAGGGGCAGGCCTTTCCTGCAATTCAACATGGTTTTACCCTGGTGTAACTTTCCACCTGATTTCTCTGGATCAAGAATAATAATAATAATAATAATAATGGGCTGGATCCAGACCTTGTTAAGTGCATGAAATTAGTTACTCAAGGGCTAAACCATGTTGATTTCAGGGGGAGCCAAGTTAATTGTATTCTTTGACAGACAACGTGTCATCTAAACACTGTATCACACAGACAACGTGTCATCTAAACACTGTATCACACAGACAACGTGTCATCTAAACACTGTATCACACAGACAACGTGTCATCTAAACACTGTATCACACAGACAACGTGTCATCTAAACACTGTATCACACAGACAACGTGTCATCTAAACACTGTATCACACAGACAACGTGTCATATAAACACTGTATCACACAGGCAACGTGTCATCTAAACACTGTATCACACAGACAACGTGTCATCTAAACACTGTATCACACAGACAACGTGTCATCTAAACACTGTATCACACAGACAACGTGTCATCTAAACACTGTATCACACAGACAACGTGTCATCTAAACACTGTATCACACAGACAACGTGTCATCTAAACACTGTATCACACAGACAACGTGTCATCTAAACACTGTATCACACAGACAACGTGTCATCTAAACACTGTATCACACAGACAACGTGTCATATAAACACTGTATCACACAGGCAACGTGTCATCTAAACACTGTATCACACAGACAACGTGTCATCTAAACACTGTATCACACAGACAACGTGTCATCTAAACACTGTATCACACAGACAACGTGTCATCTAAACACTGTATCACACAGACAACGTGTCATCTAAACACTGTATCACACAGACAACGTGTCATCTAAACACTGTATCACACAGACAACGTGTCATCTAAACACTGTATCACACAGACAACGTGTCATCTAAACACTGTATCACACAGACAACGTGTCATATAAACACTGTATCACACAGGCAACGTGTCATCTAAACACTGTATCACACAGACAACGTGTCATCTAAACACTGTATCACACAGACAACGTGTCATCTAAACACTGTATCACACAGACAACGTGTCATCTAAACACTGTATCACACAGACAACGTGTCATCTAAACACTGTATCACACAGACAACGTGTCATCTAAACACTGTATCACACAGACAACGTGTCATCTAAACACTGTATCACACAGACAACGTGTCATCTAAACACTGTATCACACAGACAACGTGTCATATAAACACTGTATCACACAGGCAACGTGTCATCTAAACACTGTATCACACAGACAACGTGTCATCTAAACACTGTATCACACAGACAACGTGTCATCTAAACACTGTATCACACAGACAACGTGTCATCTAAACACTGTATCACACAGACAACGTGTCATCTAAACACTGTATCACACAGACAACGTGTCATCTAAACACTGTATCACACAGACAACGTGTCATCTAAACACTGTATCACACAGACAACGTGTCATCTAAACACTGTATCACACAGACAACGTGTCATATAAACACTGTATCACACAGGCAACGTGTCATCTAAACACTGTATCACACAGACAACGTGTCATCTAAACACTGTATCACACAGACAACGTGTCATCTAAACACTGTATCACACAGACAACGTGTCATCTAAACACTGTATCACACAGACAACGTGTCATCTAAACACTGTATCACACAGACAACGTGTCATCTAAACACTGTATCACACAGACAACGTGTCATCTAAACACTGTATCACACAGACAACGTGTCATCTAAACACTGTATCACACAGACAACGTGTCATATAAACACTGTATCACACAGGCAACGTGTCATCTAAACACTGTATCACACAGACAACGTGTCATCTAAACACTGTATCACACAGACAACGTGTCATCTAAACACTGTATCACACAGACAACGTGTCATCTAAACACTGTATCACACAGACAACGTGTCATCTAAACACTGTATCACACAGACAACGTGTCATCTAAACACTGTATCACACAGACAACGTGTCATCTAAACACTGTATCACACAGACAACGTGTCATCTAAACACTGTATCACACAGACAACGTGTCATATAAACACTGTATCACACAGGCAACGTGTCATCTAAACACTGTATCACACAGACAACGTGTCATCTAAACACTGTATCACACAGACAACGTGTCATCTAAACACTGTATCACACAGACAACGTGTCATCTAAACACTGTATCACACAGACAACGTGTCATCTAAACACTGTATCACACAGACAACGTGTCATCTAAACACTGTATCACACAGACAACGTGTCATCTAAACACTGTATCACACAGACAACGTGTCATCTAAACACTGTATCACACAGACAACGTGTCATATAAACACTGTATCACACAGGCAACGTGTCATCTAAACACTGTATCACACAGACAACGTGTCATCTAAACACTGTATCACACAGACAACGTGTCATCTAAACACTGTATCACACAGACAACGTGTCATCTAAACACTGTATCACACAGACAACGTGTCATCTAAACACTGTATCACACAGACAACGTGTCATCTAAACACTGTATCACACAGACAACGTGTCATCTAAACACTGTATCACACAGACAACGTGTCATCTAAACACTGTATCACACAGACAACGTGTCATATAAACACTGTATCACACAGGCAACGTGTCATCTAAACACTGTATCACACAGACAACGTGTCATCTAAACACTGTATCACACAGACAACGTGTCATCTAAACACTGTATCACACAGACAACGTGTCATCTAAACACTGTATCACACAGACAACGTGTCATCTAAACACTGTATCACACAGACAACGTGTCATCTAAACACTGTATCACACAGACAACGTGTCATCTAAACACTGTATCACACAGACAACGTGTCATCTAAACACTGTATCACACAGACAACGTGTCATATAAACACTGTATCACACAGGCAACGTGTCATCTAAACACTGTATCACACAGACAACGTGTCATCTAAACACTGTATCACACAGACAACGTGTCATCTAAACACTGTATCACACAGACAACGTGTCATCTAAACACTGTATCACACAGACAACGTGTCATCTAAACACTGTATCACACAGACAACGTGTCATCTAAACACTGTATCACACAGACAACGTGTCATCTAAACACTGTATCACACAGACAACGTGTCATCTAAACACTGTATCACACAGACAACGTGTCATATAAACACTGTATCACACAGGCAACGTGTCATCTAAACACTGTATCACACAGACAACGTGTCATCTAAACACTGTATCACACAGACAACGTGTCATCTAAACACTGTATCACACAGACAACGTGTCATCTAAACACTGTATCACACAGACAACGTGTCATCTAAACACTGTATCACACAGACAACGTGTCATCTAAACACTGTATCACACAGACAACGTGTCATCTAAACACTGTATCACACAGACAACGTGTCATCTAAACACTGTATCACACAGACAACGTGTCATATAAACACTGTATCACACAGGCAACGTGTCATCTAAACACTGTATCACACAGACAACGTGTCATCTAAACACTGTATCACACAGACAACGTGTCATCTAAACACTGTATCACACAGACAACGTGTCATCTAAACACTGTATCACACAGACAACGTGTCATCTAAACACTGTATCACACAGACAACGTGTCATCTAAACACTGTATCACACAGACAACGTGTCATCTAAACACTGTATCACACAGACAACGTGTCATCTAAACACTGTATCACACAGACAACGTGTCATATAAACACTGTATCACACAGGCAACGTGTCATCTAAACACTGTATCACACAGACAACGTGTCATCTAAACACTGTATCACACAGACAACGT
This sequence comes from Limnodynastes dumerilii, assembly GCA_011038615.1. Lineage (NCBI taxonomy): Eukaryota > Metazoa > Chordata > Amphibia > Anura > Limnodynastidae > Limnodynastes > Limnodynastes dumerilii. The sequence goes on along the minus strand of WWET01004354.1, from coordinate 10,323 downwards.
GTCATCTAAACACTGTATCACACAGACAACGTGTCATCTAAACACTGTATCACACAGACAACGTGTCATCTAAACACTGTATCACACAGACAACGTGTCATCTAAACACTGTATCACACAGACAACGTGTCATCTAAACACTGTATCACACAGACAACGTGTCATCTAAACACTGTATCACACAGACAACGTGTCATATAAACACTGTATCACACAGACAACGTGTCATCTAAACACTGTATCACACAGACAACGTGTCATCTAAACACTGTATCACACAGACAACGTGTCATCTAAACACTGTATCACACAGACAACGTGTCATCTAAACACTGTATCACACAGACAACGTGTCATCTAAACACTGTATCACACAGACAACGTGTCATCTAAACACTGTATCACACAGACAACGTGTCATCTAAACACTGTATCACACAGACAACGTGTCATCTAAACACTGTATCACACAGACAACGTGTCATATAAACACTGTATCACACAGACAACGTGTCATATAAACACTGTATCACACAGACAACGTGTCATATAAACACTGTATCACACAGACAACGTGTCATATAAACACTGTATCACACAGACAACGTGTCATATAAACACTGAATCACACAGACAACGTGTCATATAAACACTGTATCACACAGACAACGTGTCATATAAACACTGAATCACACAGACAACGTGTCATATAAACACTGTATCACACAGACAACGTGTCATATAAACACTGTATCACACAGACAGTGGGGTAGATCCAGAACTCCGCTTGCAATCCGTTTCCTCGCATAGCGTATTTTCGCGTGCGTACCTTCTATACACTCCCCTTGGCACACGCCTTGAATGTACGTATTTTGTCTGAGATCCACTTTCCAAACCCTGCCTTAACTTTTGCCCACGTAACCGCAGTGATCCGCACACGTACGTATGAACAACACGTATTCACGCAGCTAAGCACGCCCATACTGTACACTTTAATACAAACCCCCGCCTACATAGCGTATAGACGTATTTCTGACTCACGTAAAATTGGCACGCCCACACGTACGGAGTTACGCGACACATACGTGAATGGCCCTAGAGAAGTCTTGCTGGCATGAACGAGAAGAGGCTTTGGGAGGAGGTGGAATGAGAGTCAGGAGATGGGTGTCTTCCATTCAGTGCTAAAGTTTAGAGCCAGCCAATGATAGAGGAAGGTGACAATTCATCAGTATTTAACCTGAGTGACGATGATCTCAGGGTCAGAGCGGAAACTGACAACAAATAAACTGAAAACATGCAAACAAAGACTCAACGTCTCCGCAGAGAATGAATGGAGATGTTTCTGCCACCATATCGGCCACCGACCATCGGATTGGACCTTTATCATCCCGGCTGAAGTCCAGTGATGACGTTACTGGCTATCTGCATCTTCTCCTTGTCATGCTGCCAATGGCTTCAGCCGTCCACCGCAAATGAGAAGTTCACTTAAAAACCTCTTTCTGGAGCAGCCGAGAGGATTAATTTCTTGTTACGTCGCGGCATCAAAACCTGCTGTCAGATACACCATCTCCATTAGGACGAGATTGGAGGCGAATTAATGACCGTAGCCGCTTGCCAACACCTACCCTATTAGACGTGTCATCTCCTATTAAAGCTGTTTACTCGGATGCCGGACATAATTAACCTAAGTAATATCATATCTGATTTACAAAGTACTATCATGGGCTATAGAACAGCTCAAAGAGCACCTCGGAAGGCCGAAAACAGATCTATGGCGGACAGTCCTGGAATGCTTCATCCCCCCCTAGAGACCACTTCATCTTAACGGTCTGCATAGAGCAACACACAACACGTAACATCAGCCACGAAAGCTGCTTCTTGTGTTTATTCTCTGACAAGGCCCAAAGTCATAAATCCAGAATGTGGTGAGCAGCAGGGATGGACTAAGGACCATATGGGCCTGGAGCTGAAAATGATTAAGGGCCCAAACTATATAGTATATTTGGAGGAGGATGTCAGTCCCTGACATTCAACCTTATGCACTGCAGTGGGAGGCCTAGAGATATGCCATGCGTGCGGGCCTATTTTCAGAGGGAGGCCTGGGGCCTAGTGTATTTCCTAGAGTTGTAGCTAGAAATTTTAGTGTCGGGGGCAAAAAGGAAAAATGGTGCCCCGGATTTGAGTTAGTAATAGATTTCCGATGATCTGCATTTTGACAGATGTCGACCCGGAAATGAAATGACGACCTCTGTCAGTATTCACCAGTTTGCAATGAGACAGCGTCGGACCGGGCCGCCGAGGAGCCACAGTGCCTGCAGTCTCCACCCCTTATTGCAAGGGGGCAGAGCCTTTGCTTAGATCCCCAGGCTGTGCGCAGTCACGGCTGTGATCACAAGACGCCAGTGTGACCTAAGCCGCAGAGCCGCAGAGGAGAGAGCCGGAGGAAAAAGCTGGAGGAGAGAGCCAGATGAGAGAGCCGGAGGAAAAAGCTGGAGGAGAGAGCAGGAGGAAAAAGCTGGAGGAGAGAGCCAGAGGAGAGAGCCGGAGGAAAAAGCTGGAGGAGAGAGCCGGAGGAAAAAGCTGGAGGAGAGAAAGTAAGGGGCAATAAGGCTGACTGGACACACAAGGAAGGGGCAGAAAGACTGGCTGGTCATACAAGTAAGGGGCAATAAGGCTGACTGGACACACAAGGAAGGGGCAGAAAGACTGGCTGGTCATACAAGTAAGGGGCAATAAGGCTGACTGGACACACAAGGAAGGGGCAGAAAGACTGGCTGGTCATACAAGTAAGGGGCAATAAGGCTGACTGGACACACAAGGAAGGGGCAGAAAGACTGGCTGGTCATACAAGTAAGGGGCAATAAGGCTGACTGGACACACAAGGAAGGGGCAGAAAGACTGGCTGGTCATACAAGTAAGGGGCAATAAGGCTGACTGGACACACAAGGAAGGGGCAGAAAGACTGGCTGGTCATACAAGTAAGGGGCAATAAGGCTGACTGGACACACAAGGAAGGGGCAGAAAGACTGGCTGGTCATACAAGTAAGGGGCAATAAGGCTGACTGGACACACAAGGAAGGGGCAGAAAGACTGGCTGGTCATACAAGTAAGGGGCAATAAGGCTGACTGGACACACAAGGAAGGGGCAGAAAGACTGGCTGGTCATACAAGTAAGGGGCAATAAGGCTGACTGGACACACAAGGAAGGGGCAGAAAGACTGGCTGGTCATACAAGGAAGGGGCAATAAGGCTGACTGGACACACAAGGAAGGGGCAGAAAGACTGGCTGGTCATACAAGTAAGGGGCAATAAGGCTGACTGGACACACAAAGAAGGGGCAATAAGGCTAACTGGACACACAAGGAAGGGGCAATAAGGCTGACTGGATACACAAGGAAGGGGCAATAAGGCTGACTGGATACACAAGGAAGGAGCAATAAGGCTGACTGGACACACAAGGAAGGGGCAGAAAGACTGGCTGGTCATACAAGTAAGGGGCAATAAGGCTGACTGGACAAACAAGGAAGGGGCAATAAGGCTGACTGGACACACAAGGAAGGGGCAGAAAGACTGGCTGGTCAGACACAAGAAAGAGTTGTTTTTTTACAAAACCAAAACACAGCAAAGATTTAGAACCAAAACCAGAAGCCGGGGAAGTAGCTCATCTCTAGTTCTGCTATAAACCTATTCTTTATTAGAAGACTCTTGGCACTAATACAGACAGGATAAAGCTGTTGGCGTTATCAATGTCCAAAAAGGGATTTCTGCCGCAGCAAAACGCCTTGGTAACCAGTGTGACCTCAAAATGACATTACTGGCCCTCCACTTTGACCTTTGCGTACCTTGGGCCTGATCCAGAGCTACGAAATTTTCGCACGACGGGCGAATGCGAACTTTCGCTCGTGCGTATCAACATACACGCCCCTAACACTCCCATAGTAAAGTCCCTGCTTACGGCGGCTATACCCTACACTGCGTACGACCGTCGGTCGTACGAATTTTCGCACAAAATACGCAAAGCGTACGGCCTTAGCACGCCCATACTGTACAATTTAAATGGCTATCCCCGCCTCCCTGTTGTAAAACGAGCGCCCAGCCGACCGTCGTACTGAACGCACGCCCCTCGAGCGAAAAATTCGCACACCATACGAACGCTATACGCTCATGTCGTCCAGCCGACAGGAAGCTGTCATACTGGGCATGCGCAGTGCGAATTTTCGTACGAAAATACGCAAAAAACGGGCGTACGCTCGCCCGTCGGACAGCAATTTCGTAGCTCTGGATCAGGCCCCTTGTCACAGGCCTGGCATGGGCTGTAAAAGAGGCGGTACGCAGTCAGTAGTGGGTGGAGTTTGTTATAGGGGGTGTTTCTTAATGTGAAAGGGCGGAGTTTCAGGCAGGTAGGAGAGATGTTTATTATTTCCTGCTTTTGCAATGATTAATTTTAAGAGGTAAAGAACCCTACTGACAAAATACACAGAACTGAAATTACAACATATATTAAAATAAAATCCCCAGCTACCAAATGCAGCCAAAAAATAGAGTTGTTTAAATTCAACATGTAAAACACAGAAAGAGAATTATAACCACATCTCTTCCCTTAGGATTCTCCAAAAAGAACATCACACCTCTGGGTTATTATAACGGACTGGTGAGGAGAAAGAAGGGGGTAAATTTAATAAAAATGCTAAAAAGAAAATAGAGATGTTGCCCATAGCAACCCATCAGATTCTAGATGTTATTTATGGAGTGAATTCTAGAGAAAACTAGACTATGATTGTGTGTGAGACAAGCGTGTTTGTATAGAATGTATAGCTTGGAGCAGAGAAGGGAGAGGGGAGACATGATCGCAGCTTTCACATACATCAAGGGTTGTGACCAGCTAGAGGAGGGGGCATTATATAAAGGAAGAGGTGTTATAGAACACGAGGACATGAATATAAACTGGAGGGTGACAGGTACAGGAGGGGACATTATATAAAGGAAGAGGTGTAATAGAACATGAGGACATGTATATATACTGGAGGGCGACAGGTACAGGAGGGGACATTATATAAAGAAAGAGGTGTAATAGAACATGAGGACATGTATATATACTGGAGGGTGACAGGTACAGAAGAGACATTATATAAAGGAAGAGGTGTAACAGAACATGAGGACATGTGTATATACTGGAGAGTGACAGGCACAGGAGGGGAATTATATAAAGGAAGAGATGTAATAGAACATGAGGACATGTGTATAACCTGGAGGGTGACAGGTACAGGAGGGAACATTATATAAAGGAAGAGGTGTAACAGAACATGAGGACATGTGTATATACCGGAGGGTGACAGGTACAGGAGGGACATTATATAAAGAAAGAG
>WWET01004353.1:111655-126523 GCA_011038615.1 Limnodynastes dumerilii | reverse complement strand
ATATTCTATATGTAGAATAATTCATATGTTGAATAATTAACTCAGGCATGTATAATAAAAGAGACTGCATGAAGCAGATAGATTGATTCCTCTGATGAAATCCTATCTGGAATGAAACGCGTCAGCGTGTTATTTGCCTAAACAGATCTGAGCTATCTATATCCCACGGAGTAAAACATCAGCCGATATGAGGTCTTTTGTTGCACGGTATCTGAATTGCGGTGTTACACCAGTGAGATCCATCATTGGTGGCACGGAAGGATTCTGAGCACCGTGGGTGTCCAGGAGAGCACTTTCTCCTGATCCCCGGCCACAACAAGACCAAAGTTCGGGCAGGAGTTAAAAAACTGGGCGATAGCTCTATCATCCTACAGTCTGTTATACTGCATCTGTTCTCCCGGACATCCAAACCGGTCATGTAAGATCCTGCGTTCCCTCTTTTGGTGTTGTTTGCGAGAATATTTGCTACATATTAATCAACACAGTGCAGCTACAAGATTACAATATCAGTGCCTTTGCTACGCTATTACAAAGTGTTATGTGGAATTAATCTGCAAATTTAACTATTTACAAACAAAGGCTACTGTTCAAAAGAAAGTTATTTACTGAGGTCTCCAGGCTGACTTTTTCCAAGCTTTTTTTCCAACCAGATTTGAATATATATTTAAGATTTACCTTTCTATTTTTAATCGGGATCTATATTCAACAAGTATCTGTTGGTAGAGTGAAAGTCTACCAATGGGACTGTGCACTAATTCATTTGTAGATCTATCATAGTTATATACATTTGTATATTTAATGTATCTCTAGTTGTGTATATCTGGTACCAGATTTGTTTTATTTAATAAAATATTGTAATTATTGTTATTATTTGGAAGGTTTTTTATGTTTTTTATTTTATAAATTTTTTAGATTTACTATAAATATATACTTAACAGTGCTGGTTACACCCTCTTTCATATTGTCTCTAATTTTTAAAGGGCCACCAACCCTTAACTAGCAGCGTTGAGTGTGTGTGCAGATATATATTGCAATTTGAAGTTGATCCCAAGCGCCAATAAATTGGATTGTCATTTTTTTGCTTATCTGTATGAAGTTTGTATATTCTTCCCATGTCTGTGTGGGTTTCCTCCAGGTACTACGGTTTCCTCCCACAATCCAAAAATATGCTGATAACATAGACCAACAGGATTGATGGCTAACCCTTATCCTTCTACTCCAAAATTATGGACTGGATTCTCACCTATGCATGTTTCATTCATCTGAGCGTAGTTTAATGCATGCGTAGTAACTATTTTATGCTATCTACCTAGCGTTTCCTTATGTAGATTGCATACACACGGTCTTTAACGAAACGCTACATAGATAGCATAAAATAGTTACTAAACATACGTAGTAGCTAGCCACGTTAAACTACGCTCAAATTATGAAAAATACGTATGTGAGAAGCCATTCCTATATGTGCAAGACAACATTGGAGACCCTCTTAAGTCTCCTCCTTGACTGCTTAATACAATCCTTTCTGCCCTCCACCCCCTTCACCATGTGCCCTGTTCCCTTTGTGAAGATTCAACAAAAGAAAATTGGGAGTCACATTTCCCTTTGCCTTTATCTTTACATTTCACCATCTGTAGAGCTCTGCTACTGCTTAATTATTGTTCACCCCGACAGATGTGCACTTCAAATATGTGATGCTTCGATGTCCAAATATGTGTTATCTATAACACTAATAAAAACAATTTACAAAGAAAACTATACTGGCAGGTTAACTGCCTACTAAATAAATTAGGCCATGTGTGTGTGTGTGTGTGTGTGTGTGTGTGTGTGCCCGTGTGTGTGGGTCTGTGTGTGTTAGGAAATTTAGAATATACCCCCAGTGGGGCAGGGACTGATGTGATTGTTAAACATTCTTTGTAAAGCACTGCTTAATCTAATAGCGCATACATAAAAACCTGTTAATAAATAAATAATAATAAATATGATCAAGTATAAATAATAGGTACACCTTGATTAGCTTATTGGTACTTGCAACAAGCTTAACATTTTCTTTGCTTTAAATATACTCAAAAAAGGGACTTTTTAATATACTAAAAAATGGAATTACGAATTGTGGACCCTGCCTTAATATTTCTGAACTGACCTTGTCTAATATGGGGATGGCGCAGGGCTTTGGATAATATGAAAGGACTGAAACACACTCCACACTGTACTATTTAAACACCTCCCAATTTGTGAACATGCCACCTGCCCTGTTCCATCCCACCATCAGAAGACTGGATCAGAAGGATCTAGACCCGTAATGGAAGTGTGCTGTGTGTACACCTGGTTTTTTGCTCTTTACGAGCAGGAAATAATAATTTTGCATAAATTTGGATCCAATCCATAGTCATTAAGCTAAATACAGAGAGTTTATTTCTGTATGAAGAACTGGGATTCATTAATATATAATAGCCATTACCAACACCCCAGGAATATACACCAGCGCTTATTCACTCACCTATATAAACTATTGACATTTGATCTTTTTTGGAGATTGGTAGATCTCCTAGGTAGGTGGATTGGCTGAAAGTGTTCCCCAGCTCAATGCTTTTCCTTTTTATCTATTAATCCAGAAATCATATTTTATTTCTTTTTCAGATGGGTTTCAATAGGTTGTGGGTCCCCATAGCAAATGGCCTTATTTCAAAAGGGCCGATTGCTCCCAGCCAGTTCTGGGATATCGATTACTTATGCATCGATGAGGCATAGCAATCAATCGCTGGAGCACCGAACAAGGTGCTTCGTTAGCTGTTTCCCCCAACCCACTCCCTAAACCAAGACCTAAGTCCCCCCCCACACCAGGGGCGTATTGAGAAAATAAAGTGGCCCTGGAAAAAAATATGGAAGAGGCCTCCTGTAGACAGGACTAAATAAACTCTAGGGGCCTCATTTACTAAGCTTGATTTTGCTAAAACGCCCAAACTCCCTGGACTTTGCCAGCAATTATGCAATTTTACTAAATCGCCTTTAGTTCATCCGGAAAGCGCTGCAAAAAAAGCGCCCTGTGTGTGGGGCACTTTAATTGAAAGCGACACATGCTTGAATAGAAAAACACACGTCAATCTATTTGACATGTGTTTTTCTCTGTCGAACCGCAGCATGGTTGCAATGCTTAGCATGGCTGTGCTTATAGTACTACAAGGCTCAGCATTGCTGAGCCTTGTATTAATATCAGTGTCAGCATGTTAAGCCTTCTAAGCATGCAGCGCTGTAGCCAGTTGAAAACAAACATACATAATATACATTTACATACATGTCAGAATGAAATAAACATTAACTATTCATAATATTTCCCCATACCATGTCAAATTAACAAAAGTGGCCACACTGTTTTGTAGAAAACTTATTGTTAAGTGAAGTGTGTTGCAGAAAGACAAAAAAATATTAATGACTCACCGTTTAGCTGTCCTCATTCTTGGGAAGAGTTACTAGTAGTTTATTCTTTCTTTCTTTGAAGTTATTCTTCACCTGTTGATTGTAGAATCTTGCCCGCTTGCTTGGAGAAGATGATCCGGTCCTTCCATCTGCTCTTCGACCTCCTCTGGCACTTGCCCCAACAACATGCTCCCTCCTCTTCTTGGGCACCGTTACTTTTGAACATTCGGTTAGTAGAGGGCACTTTTTTATAGAAATTATGACGTCATTTACATTAGTGGGCTCTAGTGAGCGCTCTAGTGTTTATGATGTCATAATTTCCCCCTCCCGGCGGCTCTGCATATACATATACACACACACACACACACTGCACTCCAGTTAAATACACATAGTGAATCACACACGCACACACACACTGCACTCCAAACACACACATGCACACACAAAGACAATACACTCCACATACACACACAAAGCACTCCATACACACATACACTCACATGCACAGTACACTCCATGCATACACATACACACACAGTGCAACCCAGATATACACACACACACACAGCACTGCATAAACACATACACTCACATGCATATTACACTCCATACATACACATACACACACACACACACACAGTGCAACCCAGATATACACATACACACACACACACACACACACACACAGTGCAACCCAGATATATACACACACACAAACACTGCACAGGTACACAGAGTACACACACACTTTTAACTGTTAAATCCTGCAGTTAGCAGCCCCGCAGAGACAGGAAAGAGGGATCAGTTTACAGTTACCAGGAGGCTGCCTCTGCCCCTTTCAGAAACAGGCAGTCTTGCAATTGGCTGCCTTTTGCTCTGTAGCAAAGGCTGGGACCGCCCCCTGGCAACTTTAAGACGATCTCTCCTTTTTTCACTCCTGGCTGCAGCCTACAGGTGCCGATGGTTCTTTAGCTGCTGTGTCTCTCTCATTAGCCCAATTCTGATCCTGTACTGTGGAGGTGTGTTACTGAGAGAGGCCTCTGTAGTACAGGACCTGCACTGACCAATGAACGGGACGCAGCAGCTGCTGATCTGCTAAGTAAAAAAAAAAATGACGTGTTGTTACTGTTCAGAGTCATTGCTCATTGAGAGAATCAGGGGCGGACTGAGAAAATAAAGTGGCCCTGGAAAAAAATCTGTAAGAGACCTACTGTAGACAGGACTAAATAAACTCTAGGGGCCTCATTTACTAAGCTTGATTTTGCTAAAACGCCCAAACTCCCTGGACTTTGCCAGCAATTATGCAATTTTACTAAATCGCCTTTAGTTCGTCCGGAAAACGCTGCAAAAAAAGCGCCCTGTGTGTGGGGCACTTTAATTGAAAGCGACACACGCTTGAATAGAAAAACACGTCAATCTATTTGACATGTGTTTTTCTCTGTCGAATCGCAGCATGGTTGTAATGCTTAGCATGGTTGCGCTTATAGTACTACAAGGCTCAGCAATTGGCTGCCTTTTCCTCTGTAGCAAAGGCTGGGGCCGCCCCCTGGCAACTTTAAGACAATCTCTCCTTTCCTCGTTCCTGGCTGCAGCCTACAGGTGCCGATGGTTCTTTAGCTGCTGTGTCTCTCTCATTAGCCCAATTCTGATCCTGTACTGTGGAAGTGTGTTACTGAGTGAGGCCTATGTAGTACAGGACCTGCACTGACCAATGAACGGGACGCAGCAGCTGCTGATCTGCTAAGTTAAAAAAAAATGACCTGCTGTGCTGATGAGGCGGCCTCCGCGCAGCCTCATGAGGGTACCAGCCTACAGGGAAAGTTTCCAGGAAGGCCAATTGCTAATCCGCCCCTGCCCCCCACAGCCTAATCCTAAATTCCCCCTCACACAGCCTAACCCTAAATCCCCTCCCAACCTAACCCTAAGTTCCCCCCTCAGCCTAACCCTAAATCCCCCCGGAAGCCTAACCCGGCGGCAGCACTTCCAAAAATGAATGGGTGAGTATGTGAATCACATACCCATTCATAAAAAATAATTCTGAGAGGGCTCTCATTCAAAATAGGGACAGCTGAAAGTTAACTTTCGGCTGTCCCTAATTCGCAATGTGAGCCTTTGCAGCGGGGAATCGCATTGGTTTCCAACAGTGGGGCAGTATCAGGCACAAAATGGAGAGAGGCATTCCAGCTCTACAGCAAGGGCATGCTCGACACTTGCTGACCAATCCAGACTTCTAAAGCATTTACGTTTTCAGTAAGGAAGCATCAGAAATCTTATGGTAATTTTAAGGTATTACAAGTTCATACAAGCAAGGGGGATGGATCCAGCGGGGTAAGCGGTAACAGAAATCTGGTTCTATGTCCTTAGCGGCTATATTGCAATTTGTTCCAACAGATTCAAACATCAGTTTGTTCATATTCATGGACCGGACCCAGAGTTTAAATATAGGAGGAAAACAGGTAGAAATTTCCACCTGGGAAAACAAGTTATGTTTCCTAACCCAAGTCAAAATAACAGAATAAAAGTAAAGCCATGCCATAAGCAAAGCATTCTCCCTGTCTAACAGGACAGTCTAAGTTGTAAAAAAGGAACCAAACGTCCTACCAGGGAAAGCTGGAAAGCTGTAACGGTAACTGCTACCACAAGATGAAAAAGCCCAGGTACGACGTGCATACACAGTCTGGCTGACGGGTCCCCTGTAGTGACGTGAGGAAAACAGGTAGAAATTTCCACCTGGGAAAACAAGTTATGTTTCCTAACCCAAGTCAAAATAACAGAATAAAAGTAAAGCCATGCCATAAGCAAAGCATTCTCCCTGTCTAACAGGACAGTCTAAGTTAGCAATGTTCTCCATTTTGTATGTGCTTTAATGTGTATTAATTACATGTTATTAAAACTGTGTAGACAGAACAATACACTTCTAGACCAGAAGGCCAAGACATGCCAATAACGATGTTTTTGGCAGGAGCCGAAAGTACATGATACTAACATTGGGGCAGATCCAGAACAGCACTTCCAAGCGAATTTACGCCTGGCGGACACGTAAAATTTGTGATTTTGTATTTACTACGCATGCGCACAACAGATGATACGCTACGTCACATAACGTAACTCTGAGAGTATGGGCCATTCACGTATCTGCTACGTAAATTCGTACGTGGGGGCGTGCCAATTTTACGTTAGCCAAAAGTACGCCTAAATTACGCAATGTAGACGGAGGTTTGCATTTACATTGTACAGTATGGGCGTGCTTAGTTGCATAAGTCCGCGTTGCCTATATGTTACGCTATCAAAAGTTAAGGTAAGGTTTGAAAAGCGGAAATCGGTCATAGTGCGTACATTCAAGGGGTGTGCATAAGGAAGTGCTTAGAAGGTACGCACACGAAAATACGCTACGCTAGTAAACGGATTTCAAGTGGAGTTCTGGATCTACCCCATTATGCAATACAAGACTATACTGCAGATATGGAAAAAATTTAAGGTTATAAGGTTAAGGCGCTGGGGTCTTCTTCTAAAGATGGGAGTGCCAGTAAGATATGTAAAACGGAGGGATAATGATATTCAATATACCCACATAGACATCCCGTACATTAAATCCTCATAAATGATACTTGAAACCTAACTGATCTAAAGATCTAAGATAATTGTATGAAAAGTCTCATAGGCATCTTAATTCAAAGTCCGTGATGTGGATGTGAGATCAAAAAACAATCTGAGTTCTTCTCCCTCAATAACGATGTTTTTTTAAATAAAACAAATAACATTTATTAAGTCAAAAGTTCAATAAAACATGTAAAAAAGGAAATGTCCTACCAGGGAAAGCTGGAAAGCTGTAATGGTAACTGCTACCGCAAGATGGAAAAGCCCAGGTTTGGCGTGCATACACAGTCTGGCTGATGGGTCCCCTGTAGTGACGTGATAATCAGCTGGCCGGTTCCTGACTGATGCGTTTCTGGCTGGACTCAGCCCTTCTTCAAAGTCTTGAACTGGCAGTAGTGACTCCCTCCTTTATATAGTGCTTCATACTAACGATCCCTAATTCTAGCTAGTACTGATAGTAATCAAAAACAGTTACAGTACTGGCACTCCAGGAAATATTTCATACTGTAATCAACATATAATCACAAAATATTCATTGAATAAAAACAATCCCAATGGAAATATCGTGAGCTTGTATAACGCTATGAGTGGGAACTCCGCCCAAGACCAACATACTTGCAAAAATTACAAATAAATGTCTTATGTTTATCACAAGCCGCGGCAGACGCCGCACTTACCTGCTCCCTGGTTCCCTGACGGCGTCCCTCTCCCGGTGCGCGGCTGCTGCAGCTCGTCGGAGTCTGTCACTGAAACAGTGACAGCCTCTGCTCATACTTACCAGTCTTGCTGCGGCGTCCTCCACGTGGGTTTCTGGCGGCAAGAGTGGCTGTGTTCTGATCCATGGGCGCCTTGGATGAATCATGTGACAACGCTTCTCCAATAATCTTCATGGTCTCCGGTCCTCCAGCCAATCAGTGCACAGGGCGCACTATTTAAACCCTGTGCACTGTTCCATTGTTGCCAGAACAATCAGGTCTCCCATGTGCCCGGTACTCCTTGGTCTTTCCTGTCGTCTTGGTCCAGTCCTGCCTGCTTGGTCCAGTCCTGCCTGCTTGGTCCAGTCCTGTCTGCTTGGTCCAGTCCTGCCTGCTTGGTCCAGTCCTGCCTGCTTGGTCCAGTCCTGCCTGCTTGGTCCAGTCCTGCCTGCTTGGTCCAGTCCTGCCTGCTTGGTCCAGTCCTGCCTGCTTGGTCCAGTCCTGCCTGCTTGGTCCAGTCCTGCCTGCTTGGTCCAGTCCTGCCTGCTTGGTCCAGTCCTGCCTTCTTGGTCCAGTCCTGCCTTCTTGGTCCAGTCCTGCCTTCTTGGTCCAGTCCTGCCTTCTTGGTCCAGTCCTGCCTTCTTGGTCCAGTCCTGCCTTCTTGGTCCAGTCCTGCCTTCTTGGTCCAGTCCTGCCTTCTTGGCTTCAGTCCTGAGGTCCAGTCCTGAGGTTCTCTCCTAAGGCCCGGTCCTGAAGGTCCTGTCCGGAGTTCAAGTTCTGCGCTTCCAGTTGATCCTCCTCAGCTGTTGCCAGTTCCGTCTCCTCCGGTTCCGCTGACTCCAACTCTGCCATCTACCTCCTTCATCACTGCTACAACGGCTATCCTCAACTCCACCTCCTACCACACGGATTCCCTTATTTACCCTGGCCCGCCGGTACCCCTGTCTGGACTTGGAACTTGTTTGACAGTGTGTCTCCTGGCGAACTATTGTCTGAACTTGCACTATTACCTCATCTGGGACTATTAATCATCGTTACTTCTGTATGCACCCATCTATTATTAAACCTGCTCAATTTCATTTTAACCCAACACTGTTGTCTTCATCCCTGAAACCCGGAACCGATCCCAAACAATCCTTGAACGTGACAATGTTAAGATGAGCACTTCTTATCTAAGCGGTATACTTTGGATACATCATTTAACAATAAATGGTAAAAAAATAAAAACAATGGTATAACAACATGATCATACAAAATGTTACTCTACCAAAGGCAAAAAAATGTAACCAATTTATCCATCTTCGAATCATTCTAGAAAAGATAGGTGTAATAACATAGTGTCAGGAGTTATAGATCAACATTATAGCCGTGATCATAAGACTTCACAACTTGGGTGAATCCAGGTAGAGACAATAATAATTGTAACAGGGGCGAGATACAGTGAATAAAGGTGAACAATCATCGCAAACCTTATAACAGCGAGATATCACATATTTATATATATAATGTTGAGGCTGTCCCCAAGTCATTAACGGTGAGTAGCGGGATTAGAAGGTGCCTGGAAAGCATAATAAAATGAATCCAGATAATACCATCATGACCCAAAACTATATCAAACAAACGGATACCAACTCAACTGTCATGCTGCAGCTTACATAGTCTGCCCATTACCTAAATAATCAAAATGCATCCAATTTAAAAAAGTATATTATTCTTATTTATTTCTGAAATATGGGGTTATATTCAAAGTGAATAAACACTCACACCCAGTTTTTTTTCTGGGGTTTTTTTCTGCAATCTTTTGGTGAATTAGCCACAAGCCCCTTAGTAAATCAGAGATTTGTAACTTTTGGCTTGTCAAAATCGGTGGTTTAATAGACAATGATTTTTTTAAAAAACAACAGTCGTGATTTAAGGGCAAATTTTTGGTTAGTAAATGCAGCTAAATCAAAATTGTTGAAAAAAAATTGCCAAAAACAGCAATTTTTACAAAATCACCTTTAGTAAATGACTCCCTGGTATCAGATTCCACCAGGAACCTCCTTGCATGCAAAGATTAACCATTATTTGGCTTGTCCTGAAATTCAACATGGTTTTTCCCAGGTGTAACTTTCCACCCGATTTCCTATTATTTTCAAAGTCTAGATCCCATCCCATGTGATGAACAATGATGACATCATACTTCAAAAAGAAAAGCATTTTGATAATTAACACTGTTACCAACTGTTACCAAAGCAGAATTGGAAAATAAAGATGGGGGACACAAATTCTTAAGGCGCCCTGAGTGTAATCTACCAACCTGCGGTGACAAAATATCTTCAGTTAATGAGGTCATTATAGGTGACACAGGTGGGTAAAGAATACATTTTACATAGGAAATACTATATAGCACTCACTAGAGTGTTACCCAAGTTGATTTGGACATATCCACATATATAATTCAAAGCAGACATACTGCTACTGATGTAAAATATACAGTAATGACAGCTTGAGTATGGAAATGGCCAAAAGGAAGTGGCTTTCTGAACATTGCATCGATTAATATCAACATTAATATTGATGTGACTATATAACAGCCGTCACACTTTTCAGAAGGCATACAAAAGAGTAGTATTGGCTATTGGGCACCATTATCAAGGTTTAGGAACTGTAAAAATAATGATTTTAACCAATGTATCCCAAAGGTGTTTGATGGGTTTAAGATCAGTCATCTAGTTCAACTATTCTGCAAATCATTTTTTGATCCTTAAACTTTGCTTTGTGCAAGGCAACATTGTTGTTGAAACAAGCTAGAAAGGAGGGAGCATAGATTTGACAATGCAGATCGTAATGTATGATTCACCAAAGAATCAGATTTTGTTACTTTAAGTCTAATGGGTTTTACTGTGCTCCAGACAGTATTTTGTGATATTCATGGTGAGTTGAAGCTTGTGTTCAATTGATTAACCATTAATGCACACATCTATGAGGTGCACAAAAAATTTGCAATGTAAATTTGCTGAAAAAGCACTGCGATCAGGGATCGTGGGCAAATGAATCAGGCCCATAGCGTCCACTTGCAATTTGGAACCAAAAATGCACTTGAGTAGTTTGTTATGAGAGCCTTTGTCACATATTTTACTGCAAATATCGACTGTGGAGATTGCATATATGCACAGTATGTATGCTTGATATTATACATATATTTAAAAGGAGTGAGAATAAAATAGCCAAATATCCAAGGATAGTAACAAGTTTTTTTTTTGTTTTTTTTCTACCAAAAACAGTATTTTTACAAAGTAGACAATGTTTACATATAAATTGCAGTAACATACTTTTTCTACTAATATTTATTGCTCTTTTCAATAAATAAGGCAATTTAATCTACTTTAATGACTGTTGAAGTTAGTTACTACATTATAAAACATATCTTTATTATCTGCCCTCAACAAGATCCAGAGATGACAATTTAGAACACAATTAGCCCAGGCTCTCATGTCACAGCTTCCAGTGTCTTGTGACAGTCCTGATTATACCGACCTGCAAAAGCTTTACAAAGGCTCAAACATGTGTGTACCAGGCAATTACTACAAGGGATATTTCCAGATAATGATTCTAATGACAGGGGGTATTATAAGGATTATATTCCTAGTTTCTCATAATCAGTCCCTCGAGTGTACATGATCCTGCCACAGTAAAGTATAAAAGTACTGTGTTTGTACTTTTTCAATTATAGAGACAATTCCGCTAAGAATATCGCTCTTGAACTTTCTCTTCTATTTCTTGCAAACACAACATAAAATAGCAAAAGAAAATTATTTTATAGATCTCATATTTTTATTTTTTTTGGTTAAAAATGGATAAAAATTTTACTTACTATGCTGGAAACCAACTATATAATTAATTTTTGGGGTGTACAACCTACCATCGCATGACAATCCCTACATAGCTCAGAACATGCATCAAAATGACACAGAATATTGCAACGTGGGAATTTACTTCCAGTTTTGCGCTTCTGTCAGGAGTATTTTAATAATGCCAGGACTGACTATAAACTTCCTCATCCTCATGTCTGTCTTCATGTGTCTCTATAGCAAGAAAAAATGTATCAAAAACAGCATTGTAGCCTATGTCGTGGGGAGTACAGTTTTCAATATTGTGAACCTACTTTCTTGGCCACTAATGATTGACTGGCGGATTTACCACAAGTGGCGTTTTAGTTCACCCATTTGTGAACTGATGGTCTATGTGAAACAAACAGCAAGTACCATTTCCTTTTATTATGTCTCATGTATTTCATTTTCCATCTACATTGCTATAGTGTATGGATATAAAGTAGATGAGCACAGATTTTTCACCCTATTTCAGCTGTTCTTCCCTTGTTTTATTCTCATCAGCGAAGAGCTGATAGAACATCTTCTTGGATGGAAAAACTCTCATTACGACCTGGTGTATGAAACCTGCTTCACCATCATAAATGATCAAACCATGAAGATCAGAATGCTCTGCAAAATTCTGCTTGGACTTCCACTGACTGCATATTTTTACCTTCATATATTACTCACTATTTTCAGGAGCGCTCAGATAATGCAGAGGAGTCAAGCAACCAATAAAAAGCTGGCAAAGACATTTTCCTCTATTTGCTTAATCACCTTTATTGCACATATACCCGGTGAGTTATCTCACTATTGTCACAGAATTTAGAAGGATGGACAGCTGGGACAGCTGAATGGTGTAATGGCAAACAGAATGCTGTGATTTTCTGGTTAGAAAAATTGTGTAGTGACTACTGTGTAACATCACTCTTAAGTGTTTTACTTTACGGGCCGTATTCACGGATACGTTTTTGCGTGGAGTTCCGTGCGTATTTTTAGGATCAGAGTAACTGCGCATGTGTAGTAACTTTAATTACGCTATTTACGTTGAATTTACGCACGGAAGTCCATTAGTCACATACTTGTGAATCACACTTGGGGACATACATGCGGAGGGGCGTGGTTGAAATCCATACAGACAAAGTTGCGTGAAAGTGGGCGGGGGGAGGCATTTAAATGACCATTTAAGGGCGCGGTTAGTTACATACGCACGTACATAAGTATTATACACACGTAAATGCACGTGTACAGATAAGGGTGCCCTAAGGAGGCGTAAGTCCCCGAAAACCCGTCCATGTGAGGGGGGTGTCATGGGTGTTGCCTTGTTACATACGTGCATATAATTCCGTACCTTTAACTAACAGATCTGTGAATACGGCCCTACATCTTTATGTCACTTTTATAGAAAGACAGAAAGGGATGGCAGAAAATAGTCACTTGGTCTATCCAGTCTTCCCAATAAATGGATAAATAATGCCATCCTGCAACTTTTACTTAAAGCACCACTCTTATTTATAGCAACTTTGTATAGATTTGTTTATCTTTCTGCATATTCTGTGGACAAACACAACACAAGACAACACCATGTATACAACAGCAACCAATTCAGAGACAAGTATAAGTTACAAACTTCTTCTCATAATATAAAGATTTAAAATACAAGTTTAATACAGAATATGTTGTACTTTGCAGGCAATGTAGAAAATCCTAGTGACCTGCAGCCTTCATCTGATGTTAGTCTAATAGTTACAGTTGAAACATGTAACTAAATCAGCTCTATTGGCTTTTGTAGCCTACATTGATCTACAAATGATTGGACATATAGGAGCTAATCCAGAGCTGCAATTACAGAATTTATTAAGGGCATAGCAGGTGCAAGTGTACACTTGAGCAAAACTATGAGATTATTTTGCATAAGGGAAAAATACTTAAAGTTTATACTAAGAGTTGCCTAGGATATTTGCCTTCCTTTGCAGTACAACATGATTTGGTCCAGGTCTACAGTTGCACCTGTTATGCCCTTATTCTCAAATTCAACCCAAAGTACTATAAACACTTTAAAAATTAAGTCGTATTTTGGGGAAAAAAAGTCCAGCAATTGGTTATTTTTTAACTAAGGATGCCCATTTGAACATCAGTAACTTAGTTATTGATTACTATAGAATAGATCATATATTATAAAACATTATTTTACATTTTTGTTTGATTTTCTTTTGTTTCTGTCACTTAAAGCATGTAGGCAGCAAAATGTTCTAAAACATGAGAAATAACAAGATAATGCTGTCAACTGTCACTGAGATCTGATTTTATATGGACAATCACCAAGCACACAATATTACAGGGGGTTATTTAAATATTTTCAAGGTTGTGTTCTTGTCAAGATTGTCATCCATAGCAATGATCCTTTGCTAGAACTTTACTTAAACTTACCTGTCCTGCTATTTAGAGAGATATTGCGGATGCACTTCTCCTTAACTAAAACAGTTTGTGACTACATTATAGCTGCTGCACAGTAGAAGATAGCTATGGATCACAAGGGTAGGTCAGATTCTATGGGCATTTTAAAAGTTACTGATGTCTAATGTTTCAGAGCAGATGCAAAATCAAAATTCACCTCTGCTGGTTGAATTTCACAATGCTACTCTTCCCATTTAGACTAATAGGGATAAACAGGGTTAGGTGAAGTTGAGGCTCTGTGAAATGTCAAATAGAAAGAGCAAAAATATTCAGGAGACACTTGTTGGTATTTCCCCAACCTCTCTATTTCCTTTCTAAATAAATAAATAGATAGATAGATAGATAGATAGATAGATAGATAGATAGATAGATAGATAGATAGATACAAAATGGTGGTTGCTCAATTCAATGTATAAGTTAATCTAGAGCAGGTGCTCTAGAGAGGTTTGTTATATACATTTGCAGATATATGATAAGCCACTAGCCACTTACAAGGCTTCTCTGTTTTGGTGGGCCTAAAGCTAATACTGTCAGTCCCAACTTTGAGTGATATATCATGTATTTTTAAGTTGATTGCAAAAACTCTCAATTTAATTGACTGGTGGATTTTCATATATTTGCAAATGTACGTAACTAATCTCTCTGATTTTTATTTTAATGATAGAATATCATGATTAGTTGCTGGTTAATTGCAAGAGAGCTGGGGGGACTTTTTTGTATCTGTAAGATTTCCCCATACCTTTCTAGCCCCTGTTCTAGATTAACTTGTAAATTGACTTGAGCCACCATTTTGTGTGTTTTTGTTTTAAAGCATGTCTAGGATAGCAGCTGAGGGGGGGGGGGGGGGGGCG
>WWET01004353.1:79734-99006 GCA_011038615.1 Limnodynastes dumerilii | reverse complement strand
TCGTATGGACGATGGTTTCCATAGTGACGCGGGGCAACATCTGCCCGGCGCATGCGCATTAGAGCTACGGCGGCCGTACTAGCGACGGCGGCCGTAGCTCTGGATCAGGCCCAATGACTCTCCCCGCCTCCCGACCTCCTGGCTCATCTAAATCCCTCCCCCCTCCTAAAAACTCCCTGAGGCGGCATTACCATGCCTCTTTCTAACTAAACACTCCCCGAGGTGGCATTACCACGCCTCTTTCTAACTAAACACTCCCCGAGGTGGCATTACCATGCCTTTTTCTAACTAAACACTTCCCGAGGTGGCATTACCATGCCTCTTTCTAACTAAACTACTTAGTACGTAGAATGCGTAAATGACCTATTATGCATGTGTAGTAGTAGGTCAGCTCAGTAATCTACGCAACTAAAAAGCTGAAGCTTCTTAGGTGTGAATACGTGAATAAATGAGCTTCTATTTTCACATTTCTATGCTTGTTTCAATTGTTTTTAAGCTATAAAGATGTATATTTTATAGACTCCTATCATACCTATTTGGCAGGTACCACACCGATTATTAACGGTACAAATGGCTGCACTGACTTGTACTGGGAATGGCACAGTTAGTGTTGGCTCGTTAATGCCTCCCCCTCACCTTCCAGTCCTGCAGCACCTGATTGCTCTAGCAGCACTGGAGTACAGATTCCCACAGCTCTGCTGAAGTGACAGACAACCCCTCTTTGGACCTCCACGTGTATGATAAGGTGTAAAATGAGAACCGTGTAAGACACACCCCAGGGGTGGGGCAAGACACGCCTCCTACATTTGACCCACCCCCAGGTGTTCTAACATCATGAAATGTTAGAGGGTGAGATATTTTTCCTGAAGGTAATCTATGTAGAAACCTTAGTTAAGCAGGAGAAAAGATTTTCTACAAGGAATAGCTCAGCAAGCATTATGTATGTGTGTATCCTTATTTTAATCAATTTATTATGAATATAAAGGCATACCAAGAATCACTTAGCAACTCTAAATACAGTACAAGTAATAGAGCAACACTATAAATGAACAAAGGAAGTCATTACAAGCCTACCATATGTACTTTAAGAAAGAAAAAGGAAATTTTCTCTACTATCAGCGATACCTAGTAGTCGTAAAAAAAAAAAAACATACTGTAGGCTCTTAAAAATGCTGTTTTCTTTTCATTGCAGCAATATGTACTCTGTAATGTAATAAAGTATTGATTTAGCTTTAAGAGGGACAAGCTCTGCATTGTAAACGTTCATTATACGCCTGCTTTCTAGTAGGAACATCCACCTTATCAACTGTACAATAATTGTGTATTGAACGCACAGTTGCTCCTTGACACTATGGGATGTGAAGATGAGTGGCAGCAGTATTTATGTAGCAGATATATTACATGCCTGTCATTTATAATGAACCATTTTTCATGATTGGACATGCAGGGCTTGAGCAGTGATGGCACTAATCATGTATAAATGAACTTCTTAATGAACTACTTAGTTTCCTCAGTGTGACATGTGGAGGGAATGTATATCAACATTAGAATGTTGGACTAGATTCAGAATACCACAAAATGGTCATTTTCCACATTCAGCAAACAAAAAAAACACGTTTTCCTCTTGGTTTAGACTTACATACTGGAAGTGCTAACACAAAGATTATGACGCTTGCATACACTAATAGGAGGGGTAATGCATTCCTCCTATTTATGTATGTGCAGACACATACTGTTATATTTAGTTTGTTATGGAGAGCCAAACCCATTTTTTGTTCCTTTTATTTACACAGTAGTCACTCTTGGCCTTTTACTGTAACTTTTACAGTTATATAAACACCTGGGGCCTACATAAACAAATAGAAACATAGAAAGTGACGGCAGATAAGAGCCACATAACCCATCCAGTCTGCCCGGTTGTTTATTTAAAACTATACTGACCCTAGACCCTATTTACAATCAATTTAGTTTAAGATTAGGCATTAAGGTCTGTGGGGGCCCCTGGGCAACTAAATTGTGGGGGGGGCCCCTGCTTCACATTAACATACAGCAAAATTGCCCCCTATTTATTTCCATCTAGTCAGTCTTTTTGCCCCACCTTCTATGTCCAACCAGTCTTCTTACCCCATCTTTATTACTGCCATCCTTATTGACCAGTCTTATTGCCCCTCCTTCTGTGTCCAGTCAACTTTATACCCCCTCCTTCTTTGTATTCAACCAGCCTTCTGCCCCTTCCTTCTGTGTCCAACCAGTACTATTGTCTCTTCTTTGTATCCAGCCAATCTGATTGTCACCTTTATTTGTTTTCAGCAAACCTTATTGCCCCCTTTTTATGTGTGTCCACCCAGCCTTTGTGCCCCCTCTATTTTGAAATACCAATTCCTCAACCACATTGTTTAAAAACTGTATAGTAAACTTACCTTTGCTGCCTCTCCTCCGTCTCCACGGAGCGCGCTCTGAAGAATTCTGACGCTCACGTGACCTTAGGTCACGTGGCGTCTTGTAAACAGAGCAGGGGCTGTGCATAGCACAGCCAGCTCTGTACAGGCAGGGGACAGGAGCACTATGTGAAGGCTCCGCCTCCTTGCTCTCCCCTTGCGCCCCGGGTACAGTGACATAGGATGGATGTCAGTGATTGACATCCTTCTCTTAAGCACACTATCGTAGCTGCCGAAATATGACGGCGGATGTGATACACTGTGCTTAAGAGGAGGATGTCAATCACTGATATCCATCCTCTGTAACTGCAGTTTGTGGGGGCCCTTTGTGTGTGGGGGCCCAAGGACAACCGCCCCGATCGCCCCATGGATAATCCTGCCCTGGATTTAGGATATCCTTATATTTATCCCAAGCATGTTTAAACTGTTCTACTGTGTTAGCCTCAACCACCTCAGATGAGAGGCTATTCCACTTATCTATCACCCTTTCAGTGAAGTAAACATTTCCTCTAAATCTACCACCTTCCAGTTTATATTCGTGCCCTTGAGTTGTTCCTTTGAAAAATGCCACCCTCCTCTAGCCGGTCACAACCCTTGATATATGTGAAAGTTGCTATTATATCCCCCCTGTCCCTTCTCTGCTCCAAGCTATACATGTTTAGTTCCTCTGGCCTTTCTTGGTATGTTTTGTGACACAGGCCATGGATCATTTTCGTTGCTCTTCTTTGCCCATTCTCTAATGTATTTATGTCTTTCTAGAGATATGGCCTCCAGAACTAAACACAGTAGTCTAGGTGAGGTTGTACCAACAATCTATAAAGGGGCATCACTACTTCTCTCTTTCTGCTACTAATTCCTCTCCCTATGCAACAAAGCATCTGACTTGCCTTTCTCATTGCTTTGTTACATTGCTTGGCTACTGGAAATAATGGACCTGATTCACACTTAAGAACGCGATAGATTCATAAATATATGCAATGAAACTTCCACGGCACGCCCCTAGTTTTCAGGTTCGTATGTGACTTTCAAGTGTCATAGGGCACCCTTAACTGTAGTTTCGCATTTCAATGCGTAGGGCGTCTATTTAGGAACGTAAGTGCATAACCACACTTTTGTTGCGTGATTTAAATGCCTCTCTCCACCCATTTCTGTATATCGTCCTATTTACTTATTCATAGAATGTCCATTTCTGCAGATGTTAATGCGAACCTTGAGACTTTAGGTACGCAGTGCATAAGAAAGGAATTTACGCACTTATATCCAACGTTAAAAGCGTAGAAAAATTACTAGGCATGCACAGTCGATCCATTCTTTAAAATACACAACTAAAATCCGAAGAGCGGAATTTGAGAACTTAACATCAACGCCAATAGCGTATAAAAAAGTTACTACGCATGCGCATTTCATCCGTTCTTAAATATACGCACCTAAAATCTGAGTGTGAATCAGGTCCAATGACTCCTAGATCCCTTTCCTCCTCAGTAGATTCCAATGTAGTGCCATTAAGGATAAAGTGAGCTTTTGGGTTTGTGTGCCCCAAGTGCATGATTTTGCATTTTTTGGCATTAAACTGCAGTTGTCACACTCTTGACCATTCCTCCAGTCTACCTAGATCATCCCTCATTTTCTGTACCCCTCCTGGCGTGTCCTGGTGTGTCTACTCTGTTACATATCTTCGTATCATCTGCGAAAGGCATATTTTCCCCTTGATACCACAGGCAATATCACTTATAAAGATATTAAATAGCAATAACCAAGATCCATGCAACTATCTTTAAGTTCAATCCCAAAGTTTCCAGCTTATTTAAGAGTCTGTGATGTGGCACAGTGTCAAAAGCCTTACTAAAATCTAGATAAGATATGTCTACATCTCCCCTATTATCTAATATTTTACTAACCCAGTCAAAATTTAATAAGATTTGACATGATTTCCCCCAGTGAATCCATGCTGTTTGGGATCCTGTAAGTTACTGGATTTAAGATACTGTACAATTTGTTCCTTTAACAGTGGTTCCATCAATTTCCCTACTACTGATGTGCTTCCACTTTTATGCAGAGGGACATTTGCTATTTTCCAGTCCTTTGGAATAATCCCAGTTATTAGTGACTGACTGAATAATTCAGTTAATGGTTTTGCCAGCACCCCTCTAAGCTATGTATCCTCGGATGCATCCCATCTGGTCCCATTGATTTGTCCACTTTCAACTTTGAAAGTTCTTTTAATATCTGGTTCTAAGTGAAAGTAGTAATTGCCCCCACTGTATTAATAGTCTTTCTGTTTACAAGTGGACCCTTCCTCTCTTTTTTTTTTTTAATATTGAACAGAAATACATGTTAAGATGATCTGTCATAGCCCTTTCACCCTCACTAAGAATCCCACTCTCCGCTTTGAGCCTTACGATACCCTTTTTAGTTTTTTGCCTTTCATTTATATACCTAAAAAAGCTTTTGTCCCCTTTTCGTACCAAGTGGGCCAGTTTATCTTCAGTATGCGCCTTTGCTGCTCTAATAACTTTTTTAGATTCCTTCTGTTTTGTAAAATATTCCTTCCTGTCATCATTACTTTGAGATTGCTTATAATTCCAAAAGGCCATCTTTTTGCTTTCACTATACTTGCTACCTCTTTTGTAAAAAAGGGATTTCCTTTTCTCGCCATCAGGTTCCCTCAATAACTCATGCGCTACATTACCTGTTGAAGTGCATTCCTGGCCTCCAAGTGCTGCATATGAGTTTTGCAAGCGCACAGCCTTTGCAGTGTGTCCTTGCGCAACTGGAATCTTCTTACAAGCATTCTTTACCATAGTCCACCCAGTACGCTTCCTGGGAACTCTCTGAGGCAATGGTGGCATCAAAGATACAGACATCCTGCATATTTCACCATGCGTTCTAACTATCTCATCCTGCAAAAAAGACATCTTATGACAGATTGGACAACACCTGAATTTCACGCAAAACAAAAGCATCACAACCACTTCAATGCACAAGACCAGACATCCTAGAATGTTTATGCAAATTAAAATCAGCATTCAGGACTCTGGACTAATTACCCTGCTTCCATACTGATTAGCAACACACCTGTGTGTGGAGCTTAGGAGGGCTGTAGGGTTTACAGATGGTGTCTCAAATCTGAAGTCAGTAAGGTAAGTGGAAAACTCGGGGAATAGCAGGAGTGGGGGAACCACTCAGCATGGAACTACCACTCTTCCTGTGTTGTTTTCCTCTTCATCTTCTTCTTTTTTAGAACAACCCCAACAAAGGGCAGCTTACATGGCTTTTTTTCTGGGGTTTTTCCTAACCTTTCTTATGCAAAGGTCTGTTGCTGTTAATAATGTTTTTTTTTCAATTCCCCCACTGCTCCTGTACTCCTGTCATGTGCCTCCACTCTGCTAAAGAATCACTTACACATTTCCCCATTTCCACAAAATCTGCCTTTCTAAAGTCTAGCACCCTCGGGCCGTATTCACAGATCCATTTTTTTAAAGTATGCAATTATATGCACGCACATAGCAAGGCAACACCCACCAACACCCATGATACTCCCCTCTCACGCATGTGCAATTGTAGACATACGACACCGCAGACCACTCTTTATGTGTGTACTTGCATGCGTATATGTTTTCCGTGCGTGCTATTCTTTATAACCACGCCCTCAAGCATTCATTAAATGTCTCCCCCCACCCATGTTCATGGAAATTTCCAAGTACGTATTTTAATCCCGCCCCTCCATACGTATGTCCCCAAGTGTGATTCACATGTCCGTGCCTAATGCACTTACGTGCACTTAAGCTTCCATACTAGAAAGAAAAAATCTCCTAGCACCTAAAACCAGAGAACCTATCGATACAGAAAGAACAGATTTTAAAACAGCTTTCATCACAAAGTATAATAACAAATCACAAAAAATTAAACAGATCATCAACAAAAACTTAAATTTTTTAAGACAGGATGAATTGATAGCACCCCTAATAGATAAAAAACCTAAAATAATTTTCAAAAGAATAAAAATCTTAGGGGCATTTTAGCACCTAGCCATGTCAAATTTCACCAGGAAGGGGCTGCTGATAATAACAAACAGAGGGATGCTGCCATGGGTTGTTTCAGATGCAAAAAAAATATCTGGTTAACGTGCAAATCTATAAACCATAATATAAAACAGGTTGAATCATTTTCAAATAAAAAATATTTCCCAATTAAAACACACATTAACTGTGAGTCAGCCTACATTATATACATTTTACAATGTCCTTGTAAAATTCAATATGTGGGACGTACAATTCGAAAATTAAAAGAACGCTATAGAGAACATAAAAGAAATATAGCAAACAAGAAAACTAACCACAGTATACCAAAACATTTTCTGGAGCACCACGACAGCAACCCAGACCTATTGTCTGTCTGTGGACTGGAGACTGTAACACCAACTTTGAGGGGAGGGGATAGATACAGTAGGCTTTGCCAACGCGAAGCCTACCGGATCTTTACCCTCCAAACTCTCAGTCCGGATGGACTTAATGATATCATAGAATTTAGAGACACTGGTTACTAGACCCCAGCTCTGTATGATTTTAATTCTCTGGTTCTGAATCATTGATACAGACATCTCTATAACTATTTAAAGAGAATAAGTAAAGTAATTACGGTGTTTCTCCAATTTAATTTGAATCTTACAAATGGTTAAGTCCACATTTTTAGATGGCCTATCGGTATCGTAAATTATGGGACCAAACCTAATTAGGAAGATTGTTTGGATGACGATCTATCATCAACTATAAAACCATATAAAACTTCATTAACTGTTTAGCAACTAATAGAATAGGGATGGAACATAAGGAGATATATATATATAGATATATATATTGATAATACCAACTCTCTCCTTTTACCCAGTAAAAAAACACATACATTTCCGGATAAAATATATATACAACCACCGCAAATAAATAAATATTATTATTATCTCCAGAACTGCGAACTACTTGAATAAATCAATATATAAAGAGACCGGCCCCATATCATGTGGATAATATACCTGGAAAACTTGTACTGGTATTCTCACGTACAATATAATATTCTAGTATAGCCAATGATATAAAACATGATTATAGGAAGATTAATCAATGGATAATAAATGAATGAATTATTGATTATATACTAAAATAATAAAGATCAAACTAGTAAGTGTATATACATTTTTCCCTGATTGTTATACAGAATCAAATTTAGTATAATTTATTATCAATATACACTACTCATTTGAAAGTGGAATGTCTACTGAAGTGAACATAGAACTAATTAATTAATACACTTAAGAAATATTGTATTGTATTTTTATTTTATTTTAATATATGGATTCAAGTCCTTTTCAGCTTTAGTTCTTTGTTTAATTTTAAAATGATTCATAATAATAATAATAATAATTATTATTATTATTATTATTATTATTACTATTATTAATTCTATTCCATTGCTTTTTTATTTAATATTAATCTGAACAGGATGTAAGACCGCTAATTAACCACACACCAACTGCATACCCACTTACCTTGAGAAAGATATTCTGTGTTGAAACGCATAGGTTGTGGGTGGCGGCGTCCGATTCAGCTTGGTGGGACTTCCAGCCGGGTGAGTGTTCTGCTTACGGCTCGGCACATTTGGGCCCATAGTGTGCTGTTAGCTATTTTCCATCACAAGCAGATACCCCTCTGGCCCACTATCTCTAGCCATAGAAATATTATTGGTGGAGCTGAGATTTTACAAAGTTTTATTTGAAGATGTTATTGGATGTATATGGCTAAATAAAGATCGTTGTTTGAAGAAAAAGACAAGGAGTCCATGGATGGATGAGAAAGAGTTTATTATTATAGGCTTTATTACAAAAGGAGAAAAGGGTGAGCCGAATATTGTATATGTGAGAGTGTGGTCCCGGTGATAGCATACTGCATTAGGGTCTCCGTGCCCTCTCTGTTTTTCTTTCCCTGGGCTCTGCTGACCAACGAGGAGGGGCGAGTGGAGGAGAGGAGAGCGGATAACCCTGGATGAGATTTCGTGGCTTTGAGTATTAAAGTTGATGAGACATGCTGCAATAACAAGAGGAACTACATGTAAGTAGGATATCTGGCAGGATGTCTGACAGCCAAGAGTGCACCTCCAAAGCAGTGTGCCCAACCCTGCCCAACATAGAGTAGCCAGCATTGTGACCCAGCAAAAGGTAAGTAATATTAATTTCCTTTAACTATTACTGTACGATAATTATATCAAATGGGGTGAGAGGAGGTAATAAAAAAATAAAAAAAATACAATGAATTTTAAAAAAACACTTATTGATAACATGCAGTTTTTAGTGTTTTTTTTATGTGGTTTGATTTAGTCTCTCACACAGACATCATGCACATTACACATCAATTGTTTATCAAAAAAAAAAAATTATAAAAGTAATGTTTTTGCAATGTTTTTGCAATCCGTTTACTAACATAGCGTATTTGCGCGTGCGTACCTTCTAAGCACTACCCTAGACACACCCCTTGAATTTACGTACTTTGACCAATTTCCGCTTTTAAAACCCTACCTTAACTTTTGGCCGCGTAACCATTATTGTCTGCACACATACGGATAGGCAACGCGGACTCAATATCCCATCTGTGAACTTGTGTGAAAGATAATTGGAAGGAGGTATATATACTATTTACCAACTATCATTGTTCACATCTGTAACTTACTGGAGCCAGTGTGGTATTATTAACACGAATGGATAGATCTGGTAGCCTTAGAGCGCGCAAGGTCATTACAGCCGTTCTAGGAGTGCGGGCTCACTGCAGTAGTAATTCTAGGATGTGATATTTTATTCTGTGTGACACCATTTATTGGAATAACGTATCAGACAGATATTGGGGCAGATCCTGAACTACGCATTTCCGCGAATTTACGTGTGGCGGACACGTAAATTCGCAGATTTGTTCGCACTGCGCATGCGCACTGCAGAAAATACGCACATTCACGTAGCGTATTTTCAAACGTATGGAGAATTGACGTATTGCTAACGTAAATACTTACGTGTGGGCGTGCCAAATTTACGTTAGTCAACAATACGTGTGTTTTACGTGAAGTAGGCGGGGGGTGGTATTTAAAGTGTACAGTATGGGCGTGCTAAGCTGCGTACGTTCGCGTAGTCTGTACGCCCGTTAGGGGTGTGCCGTGGGGAGTGTATTGACCTTACGTGTACGAAAATACACACCGCTAAAATACGTACGCACACACGTAGTTCAGGATCTACCCCAATTGTCTATTGTTTTTAATATGTATTAATAAAATGTTTATTGACTTTAAAGCACTTCATTTTTTTTATTTTTTTATGTAAGGATTGGTCATCCTAAGTTAATTGGCTAAAAGTCAATAATAACCCCAACTCTTTGTGTAGAGCGCAGATAATATTTTTATTCTAAATCTAAACATACAAAGCATGCTGGGAGTCGTAGCATGCTGGAGAACCAACAGATGGCCAGGCCTGCTGTACAGTACTGGTGGTTGCCACGGAGATGACAGTAAACTGCCCATGTGTGATGTGTGTGATCATGCTACCCCTCCACCTCCTAATACTTCTAAATTGAAACACAGACACAGATCTTGGGAATTAAAATTTTATTAATTAAGTAATTAATTATTAATACTTATTGTTAACTTGATCCTAAATGGATCTGCTTACTATTATCTAAATTTGATGAGGCCAAGAAAGCAAGTAAAAGATTTGATTGAAACATCCAACATAAACAAATACATCATAAATGTCATTAAACATGAACCTTAAGTTACCTTAAGTTAACGTCTGATCGTCCAAACCAAGAGCACTCCTTTTGCCTTTGGTATGACACCTCATTTAAGTGTACCGCGTGACCACCCACCCAGACGGATCTACAACCTCGGGCGCCTCCACCTTAAGTCGTCATGTCAAGGATAGTTACCACTCTTTGTAGCTACCCGCCACACCGCTGATCTGCCCTAAAATGCTGAAACAGATTTTGAATGGACCAAACCTGCTTTCCGCCCAACACCGCCAACTAGCTGTAAACCTCAATTAAATCAATTAACCGGGAGGGAGGGTGGGCAAATTCAGAAGGAAAAGAACATTCTCCACCCCTGGGACATCACCTTATGAAACCTACCAGGACCTCCCCCAAGAGATGTGGACCAATGGGACAAGGGAGAGGTGAGTGGTCTCATTAAACCCACCCACACATGGAGTTTATGTTGCTTCTAGTTAAATAAATTAACTCTGCATCCCTTATTTTTTTCAAAATGGACTGGACTACAGAGCGAGCAGCAGTATTTGAGACTTCAGCCACCTGGATTCCCAGATATCTCCTCTCTGTTACACGTATTTCCTAACACCCTACACACACACCACTCACACACTAGTAGTAGCTTCAGCATTACATATAAGTCAGGGGGTCTTCATCTTTAAGGTGTCCCTCCCCCCTATACCAAATACTATATACAATATTATATATACTATCATTTAAACTAATTTTATTACACACATTTATTAAATTACATCTGTCTTAAATTTGATTATAACAGTTATAATTTTGTTCAATATCAAATATCATTAATACTACGTTCAGCTTACCAGCCCTGCAAATCCCCAGGGTTTTTTAAACCCTGGGGATTTTGCAGCGACACGCCGGGCTGCCTGCCACTCTGACAGCGGTGACCCTGGATTTTCCTGGTCACCGCTGCGCAGTGGAGCCGCGGGACCTGGCTTTCTCTGCAAACCCCTTCTTTTTAGACAGGTCTAAGACCTGGCTAGAGAGAGACGGGGTTCATGTTTAGATTGCCAGAAAAAGCCGGGGTTTTCATGAAACCCGGCTATTTCATGAAAACCCCAGCTTTTAACTGGTAATCTGAACGGGGTATTAGTCTTCAGATTTCTAATAAGTTTCTCTTTCAGAGCAACAAAACAGCCTCCATGTCAACTGGTGAAGTGAGGAGATTACTACAATGGTATCCAATATATTAAACTTGTTTCTTATTTGCTTTCATGTAAATGTACAGTTGTTTGGACAAACAGAACTTAATAATAAGACTAAGGTATTAGGTAGTACTATGGACAATATAATATTATTATTGTGATTATTATTATTCATTTAGCTTTTCAGAAAGTCCATTGTAATAATTGTGAGGTTGAAAATCAGATTTTATTACAGAAGGGGAACATAATGTCTAATAATTTAGTTCACATTTTGTCATCTTTTAACAATATCTCAGAGACAATGGTAGGTGGCATTAAGGTGCATATTATTTGCCATTACATTTAATGTGCCTATGAATTCTTACTCTCACCCTGTCAAGTGCTGCAATGTAATATCCCTGTAAGAGAGTTCAGTAATAGAGGCTAGAGTGTGGAGAGTCTTAGTGCTGGGTATAACAGAGAGAGACATAGTAACTGATAGACAACACAGATAGAAAGGTCTCATTCCTCTTAATAATTCCTTCTCGTCTAGAACTTCTCCAGGAGCGGGCCCCTCTTCTCAGTCTCACCGAGGGAAGAGAAAGAGAGAACCCACAGAGCGACATGGAGGACAGCAGTAAGTAGAACATTGTATATTACAGTAATTCAGCTACAATAAAAACTAGTATACTATAGAGAGGTAACATTATAGAGACAGCTTACATATAATATTACGGTGATGTGTGCTAACGGGGATGTCAGGTGACAGGGTCATTGTACATGACACTAGCATGGTGCTCTTCCTGTATCCCACTGACAGACAGCTGATGTGACAGGAGAATAGAAGAAGGTCAGGATGACAGAAAATGGAGGCATAAATGGGATATGTTTACATCCAGATGACAATGGCTGAGTGACAATGTGATATTTCACCATTCACCAGGTTCACCGAGGGAGCGTCTCCACCTGCAACTGGCAGAATGGGCGGCTTTCTATGAAGTCCTGGGTGAGACAATTCTCCTGTCCCTGTATTTGCACTATTACACCTCTATGTACAAGGAAGCAAGTGACAAAGTGTGTTTATAAGATGGTGATTGGAAGACTGTTCCTTGCTCAGTGCAGGCAGCATGAGGAATAGGAATTGTCCATTTCTTTCATTAGTGACCCATAATGGCAGAGAAAGTCAGTGGCAGCCTTTATAAATAGGACATCTCCCATTAGGACACGTGGAAAGGGGGAACATGGGTAATTTGCACACAATACTACACTACATAGACATATTTAGTGTTTAGAAATGCGCAGTTCTAACATACGAGATTGGGCTTATAATTTTCATTCGTTTGGTAATTATATAATACCATTTATTCCCATTGCAGACTACACAGAATATAAAACACATTATTACTACACTGGAGTTCTGGGAGAGCTACATGTGGTCGTATTGTTTATCTAAACCAATCCCATTATCTGTCAGAAATGTTTTTGAAGCGTTTGTCAAAATGAAAATCAAATAAGTCCATAATACAGACTATACCATTATATTTACACATCAGCTGATATGTTTATATTTTCTAGAAGACGACTACATCCAGCAGTTCCTGGGGAGGGACTTAGGCTTCAGGACTTCACACAAGATATTTTTACATAAAATAATAAAGACTAAACTAACAAATTACATCGATACCACCCTGTCTGACATAAGATGGGTTATAAAATACAACAGAATATACTGAATAGAAATGTAAACTCTTGGTTAATATGTTGTATAATCATTATCACTGGTTTCCACCCCTCTAGTATCTTCTCGACATGGTCCTCATGTACTTCAACCGGGCCAGACTGAGGACTGAAGAGTACCGGAAGAATTTATTTGCGGCACAGTTTGTATCTTACATTTCTTATTATTGCTCCTGGACCCCTCTTTTTTCCTGGGATATATATTCTGTCTACTCCTTGTTGCTTACTGTGTGATTGTGTGTGCTCCAGGTTCCTGGCCAATCAGGTTGAAGAGGAGGTTCCCTTCAGGGATGAGATCTACCTCTGGGCCTGGATGGACGTGGCAAGAGAAGACAGATCGGCTCCACCGCAGAAAGGATGACCTGCTGATTCGTATGGGTTTCAACGCCATTGTGGATAAATTTAGTATAATGGAGGAAATAAATGTATACATTTATATAAATACTATAATTTTTTCTTTTTTTTTAAAATAAAATTGGCCTAAAATAATACCAGAAGTTAGATGTTTTTCTCATTATAGATCATGGCAGAAGACCCCACCCCCAACGTGTGCAGCCAACCTCTCACCCCTCCGAGTAACGGCGATGGTGAAGAAGACATAAACTGCCCGAGAGAGGATGAGCCAGGACCCAGTAATCCTCACCAGTGAGTACGGGCACAGTGGTACAGAAGATTTCCACAGTGACTTGTCATATGAGTGTATGAGAATAGCCCTATACATTTTTATATGCTTCACCATTGCTGCAAATCATTATCTGTAAAACTAGGGTCACTTGCCCAAAGGTAGATGCCTGAAATCACAAAAAAAACCTTTCACTATGCTATACGATTTTGGGATTTCAAAACACTTTTTGACTTTAAGAATACAAGGAATGTAAAAAAAATATTTCCGTAAGGCACTTCCACGCTTCTCAACAACGCCAATTGTGTAAATAAAGTTACTACGCATGTGCAGTTGAAACATACCTAAAAATATGCACGGAACTGGACAGGAAAACGGATCTCTGTATACGGCCCAAATAATAGTAATTGTAATAATAGCAATAATAGTAATAGTAATGATAGTAATATAGTAATATAAAATAATAAATAGCCATTTAACATATAACTAAATAAATATTGACAGGTGTTTACCAATGGGGTGTTGTTACACGCCGGCAACCAGCAGCCAGCGTGTAACGGCACTTCAGGTAATCGGTTTCATAACAGGTGTGCTATCTCCTATGCTCTGTTTGAAAAGTTTAGCACTTTCTTGCACTGGTGTGTGCAAGTGGACACTAAGCATGAATTCTTGGCTCATTATCTCAACGACTTTTTGTTCATCGGCCCAGCAGGTTCTAATATTTGCAAAGACATTTTGTTTTCGGCACGCTCTCTTTTTTGGCACTTTGGTGTGCCAGTTGCGGCGGATAAGATGAAGGGGCCAGCCACTCGTCTGCCCTATCTCGGGATCGAGATTGATTCAGTGGCTGGGTCCTGTAGGCTTCCGGAGGATAAAGTGCATAGGTCAGAGGCAAATTAAGGGAGCTTCAGTCACATCGGAGGGCGGTGTTGAAAAATGTGCAGTCGGTGCTCGGCCTGCTCAATTTTGCATGCAGGGTTATCCCGATGGGCAGGATATTTTGCAGGGGTCTGGAAAGAGCAATGGCGGGAGTAAAACGTGCACATCATTTTGTACACCTGTCAAAGAAAATCAGAGAGGACATGGCAATTTGGGTTAGTTTTTTAAATTAGTTTAATGGGATTAGGATTTGGCAGCATCCAGTGGAGACCAGTTCAGAACCTCAACTTTTCCCACATGCTGCAGGCTCAAAGGGTTTTGGGGCCTTTTTCCAAGGGGAATGGTGCGCTGCACCATGGCCCTTGGAATGGGGACAATTTAGGGATGATCCAGGCCATCAACAGGCAGAGGGCTTTGTCTCCACCAGCTATTAAGTTAATTAGGTATTTGGTTTTAAAGTGTTTGCAATGCAATATCATGTTCCGTGCCTGTCATGTTCCGGGGTTTGATAAATGTGTTGCTGACGTCTTGTCTCATTTTGACTGACTCAGGTTTAGGGAGTTGGCTCCGCGCGTGCAGAAAACCGGCTTATCATGCCTATGTCATCTTTGGCAGATCATGTGGCCTGCCTAGAAGCCTTGGTGGATGTCTCTCTCGCCTCTGCCACTCTGAGA
This sequence comes from Limnodynastes dumerilii, assembly GCA_011038615.1. Lineage (NCBI taxonomy): Eukaryota > Metazoa > Chordata > Amphibia > Anura > Limnodynastidae > Limnodynastes > Limnodynastes dumerilii. Next base: position 83,715 of record WWET01004353.1, on the reverse strand, counting down.
GCATACATACGGGTGTGGCAGCCATGGGATGCGTTCAGGGAGGTTAGGCATCATCGAGGTAGGGTTGTTAAGTCGTTAATGTTAAGCTGGTTATAGCATGAGTACTGAGCAGACAGGACGCGCGATTCTATGGATGCATGGTTAGCGGGAGTATCATATTTTACAAAATTATACCATGGGGTGGATTTTACAAAAGTGTTTTTGGTGTCCAGAATTTTAAAAGGTTGGGCGAAAAAGCATCCACCAAGGGAGGACAGGAGATGGCCCACAGACCTAGGCTTGTTGAAAAAATTGTTTGTGGGTGTTACTGCAGTAGCGAGGGATAAATTTGAGGTTCACCTCTTCCAGGTGGCCTTTTCATGGGCTTTCTTTGGGGCTTTCAGGGTGCCTAAGCTCGTTGCAAGGAGCAAGGTTGCGTCTAACTCTGGTCTATTACGTAGAAATGTAATTTTGCAGGAAGAGTTGGTTCAATGTAAGATCCATCAGTCCAAAGCAGATCAGTTGGGTAAGGGAAGATGGGTCTAATGCAGGCTCACCATAAAAAATCTATATGTCCAGTTAGACTGGCGAGGGTGTACGCATCGAAAGATAATACAGGGGGCCCTAATTAGTTGGCGCATGCAGGTGGTTCCCCATCAACCAGGTATCAATTTACTATGGTTTTAAGCAGGGCAAAGAGAATTAGGCTTAGATCCTGCTTGTTTTGGTACTCATCCGTTTAGAATTGGTGCCACGACTTCCGCTGCCAGTGAGGGCCGCTCATCAGAAGCAATTATGGCCCTGGGGAGGTGGAAGTCGAATACGTATATAAAATATATTAGGCTAAGTAAGTAAGTCTAACTTTTAAATTTTAGCTGGTGGGTAAGTATGGGAGTAGGAGTAGGTTTAGGATAGTTAAATTTAGCCTTATAAGATTGTCATGTATTAGGGGACGACATTTGAGTCAAGGTGAGCTAGATTAATCATCACTTGCCTTCGGGGGGGTACGAAGATTTTCTCCTGAGTTATCCTCCCATTAGAAGAGCTGATTGGCTGTGGTATCTCTGGAGGTTTTCAGGAATTGTTCCTCTTCGTTGCTTTCACTTTGACTCAAGGTGGTCCTGCCCCCTTCCCTTCCCTTTCTTCCAATCTTTCCTTTCCTTCCCTATCTATGTTAGGTAAAGTTATTGGTAAGTTATGTCTTGTAAGAGGTGTGTAGGTAGGTTACAGTAATTGGTTATAATTAATTTAGGTAGTATTTTCATGGAGACGTTCTTGCTTTGTTTTACAGGTGTTCAGCTTCAAAGACGCCGGGCTTTAGGGATAGGACATTCATATGTGTATTGGGTGGGGCGGAGATTTAGGCATGGGTCTGAATTTGGTTTACACGGCTGGGTGGTTGAGTGGGTAGGTGTGCGAGGAATGAGATGGGATGTCTTTAGATGGATCATTGATATTGAATTTAAGGAATTTGGCATCCCAGATTGTTTGATCATTCATATAGGTGAGAATAATCTGGGGCACGTTAAATCTTGTCCCGTAGAAAGAGGAAGTTCTTGGAGCTGCAGTTGGCCTTAGGCTGATTCTGGATCATTCCCAGGAGGTCCTGGCCGGGACCAGGGTCTACTAAACTTTTGGATAAAACCCAGAAAAAGCTAAATAGGTCAGTCTCTAAATTTGTGGCCGACTTTGGGAGCCAATAAGGTGGGGCTTGGTAAAGGGAGTAAGGGGTGGGGGTAAGTGGGTACATAAGATCTTTACAGGAAGTGATCTGTCCCTGCTTTTCTGTTGCCTTTCTTCCCTCCCTCCATCCCTATTTAGAATGTTAATTTATTTAACATGTTGTTTTCTTTCAGACGGGGCATAGGTTGGCAGTAGCGGTGGGGGAGTCAACATAATTTTGCGCAGGGCTTTCGAGCCATAAGGTCTGGTACAGGAATGAAACACCCCTCGAGATGTATTTGGTAGCCATGCCGGGTGGCTGAGGTCCCAGTGTGCCACCCTGGTTCACAGGGTGTGCAGGGTGAAAGGGGTTGTTGGGCCATAGCTTTTCATTGCGCTGAGGTCAGGGCTTACCTGTCCTCCATTTTGGTTAATAGTTTTATAGCTGACTCCTCACACCTGCTGATGTGCTTCCTGTTTATTAAAGTATAGTTCGCATTTTCATTCCAATCAATAAATCTATGCCCCCTTTTTAAAAACCAAGAAGTTTTCTGTGTGTTTATTTCTATAGGTATGGCTGGGTGTGGGGGTTGGTAAGCCTTTGAAGATTTAAGTAAGTATCATTTTTAATAGTTGTTATTAATGAGTAGTTGTTGTTATTAATGAATAGTAATATATCCTTAATAAGTTCTTAGAACAAAATAAAATGTATTTATCATTTTGTAGAGTTATTAATAGTAAATCTATCAATATAAAAGCCATTCTGCTCCTCACCATTATACCAGTAAGGATGAAAAGTTCCTATGATGTGAACATCCGAGGGTAGAGTATTTATATATGCTGCCGGAAATACAAAGGAAGCAACTAATCCCCCTGGTTGTCCAATAGTCTCTGGGAACAACTCTCCCACCAAAAATGCAAGTAAATTTGTAGATTCCAAACTACGTGAGTTTTTTTTGTCACTACCATCGTTTATTAGGGACACCATGGACCTATTAGCCCATTTGAATGAGTTGTCAGTTACTACGAATACCTGGTTGGCAACATTGGACATAGAATCTCTCTACACCAAGCCTGGTCTGAATGCAATTAAGTATTTTCTAAACTTAAGGACCTCAGAAATTCAAGATGATCTAGTGTTAGATCTTTTGAGTTTCATTCTCAAGAGGAACTATTTTACCTTCAATAACAAATTTTATTTGAAGCTACGGGGCACGGCAATGGGCACAGCCTGTGCCCCATTTGCGAATTTATACCTTGGATGGTGGGAGCAGGATGTCGTCTTTGTGGACAGCCATGGAGGGCATACTTCACATGTTCACCTATGTCTGCACTACATTGACGACATCCTGCTCCTGTGGCAGGGCACACTTGTAACTAGCCACTAATAACATTTTACATCAATCAAGTGCCCATCACTATAATGTAACCAAGAATGTTCCCAAAGGAGAGTATTTAAGGATAAGGAGAAATTGACCTGACCTTGAGTTCTTTAAAATTAGAGCGAAGGAGCTACAAATACGTTTATTAAGGAGAGGCTATTCAAAAAAAACTTTTAAAACAGGCCTACCATCATGCCCTGTCAGTATCAAGTGAGAGTCTAATTTATCCCAAAAATAGAATGGATGATACCAAAGAGATCCGTTTTATTGGCAATTTCTGTTCTGAGGCCCCAATAATAGTCGAAATACTTAATAAACATATTTCAGTTTTAAAATCTGATCCGATTATAGGACGTGCTGTGAGAATCTCCATTTCCATGTGCTGGCGAAGATCACAGAATGTGGAGGACATCTTGGTAATTTAGTTGCAAAAACTGTTATGAAACCTCCAATATTAGGTCATTTCCCCTGTGGTACATGTCTAAAGTCAACTTCATCATAGACAAGTTTAATTATAAACATAAATTCAAGAGTTTCACTAATTGTAATTCTAACAACGTGGTTTACTGTCTGTCATATGAGTGTCATCTCCTATATGTGGGAAAAACTATATGTCCCTGTAGCAAAGGCTACTTGATAATGTAAGAAGTATATGTAGTAGTAAGAATGACAATGATAAATTCAAAGTATTAAACCCTGTAGGTCGCCCCTTTCTGAGACAGCATAATGCTTACCCTAAAGCAGGGGCGGCCCTAGGGTTTGCGGGGCCCTAGGCGAGGGCCCCCCCCATGACCCCCACCTCCCCTCCGCAAAAAAAATAATTACGTTTTTTTCTTAATTAGCTTTTTTTTTGCAAGCGCTTCCACTTGTTTAGTAAAGGCCCTGTGCGGGGCCGTAGCAGCAAGTACAGTGCCGCCAGGTTCATCATCCTGGCGGCACTGTATTGGTTGCAGGCGGC
>WWET01004353.1:23267-38520 GCA_011038615.1 Limnodynastes dumerilii | reverse complement strand
CTGCTCTAGAATATTTGCATTAAGAAAAAAAGTATGTTGTTGTTAAAACATGTGTTGTAAATTCATGTGTCAGTTGATCATCACAAGCTAATGATTAATTCTCCTAAAAGCTAGTAACAGTAAATGATGTCTTTCTAATGAGTATTAGCAGGCCCAGTTGCGTAATATCCCCCAAAGCAAAAAGAATAGCGGAAACAGTTAATGCATCTCAGTGCAGCTCCATACACTAAAGTATCTACTTCCATTTATTGTCTCAGGAGTTTGGTATTGATATTTGTACAAGGTTCTACTAATGAAATCAGCCTAGACATTATGACATGCAGAATTGGTTATACAAATTTCATCAGAGCCATGCAGCCAGTTTCTTTAATATGAGTGCACTGGAAGTTACTTGTATCATCTGATTGTTCTGTTACTTGATTTGCCTTAAATTTGCTTATTAATGTCTGTTAAACTAATTTGCTTCCATGGAAGATGGCGCAAAGCCACTTTTAAGGTAATAGAGATGTATGTGGTTCGCCGGTATGATGTGTTGATTAATGGAATATTGTATTCCGGCAATGCAGCCGCTACAGCAGCAATTTTTTTTACAGCTCTAAAGTCGACAGCGTTGACAATGTGAAGAAGCCTAATCCGATTATTTCAATGGCAACAGGTAAGCTTTTCCTTCTATCAGCCTAACCTTAACCCTCTATGTTCCGCTGTTTAACCCTAACCCTCCTCAATCCAGAGGTTAACACACCCCAAACCCTAACGATCTTCATAATTTAGCCTAATGTTAACCCTCCTCTCTCTGGAGTCTAGCCCTAAACCTTCCTTTTCCACAACCTAGTATTAACACTACCTTGTCCGGAGCCTAACCCTAATCAGAATGGGTACGCTGTTGAAATAAAACAATTCGACATGCTACCTGTTTCGGGATATAGATATGCAAATAAAAAAGCAGTCGGCAATGGCACAGCCGACTTTTAAAGCCATAGATGCATGCAGGGGGCGGGGCATAACAGTGCAATTTACGCAAATTGCATAATTAAGCCTCGTCCCTTGACTATAGTTGACCCCTTACGGGGGTTTCATAGGGATGGGAGTGGGGCCAGATGAAGCAATTTGCGTCATCAAGTCCCTCCTTGTCCCTAGCAATACTAGTAAACAAGTGTTGCCGGGCAGGGGGGCAGGACTTGAGGCTCGTGGTTTCATGGAAACGAGCCTCAAGTCCCTTGTGGGAGATTTGCCGGCTCTCCCGGGATACTGGGAGAACTGGCCAAATTTTGGGAGTCTCCCAGATATTCCGGGAGAGTCGGCAACTATGCTGTATTATTGCTGAAAACGGGCTTTTCATACCGGCAACTGCATCGCATTAATGATGGACCAGATCTTATTCCTGAGGAATGGATGCATAGGGATCCATGATTACAGGGCTGAATTAGCAACTCATCAATGTGATCACACAGCTAACCACACCCCTTGCACCACTTGCAAAAGGCTCCCCATAGCCAGGGCATACCTCTATGGAGGACAAGCCTGTACAGTATATTGTAATACAAGTCACACCCATTTGGCCATCTGTCCAAAGTGCTATTCCTCATAAGTCTTGGTAGGTCACAATGTGAAAAAAGGCACAAATGTATATGCATGCACAGAACACAAATCAGTTGCATCTGACTCCATATAAGGCACATAAATTGAAAAGTGTTTTATATACTTACTAGATGTCTGGCAGCAAAAACACCATCCACAATTGCACAACAGAAAGCTGCAATTACTCCAAAGCTGATAAAAACTATTGATGCAACAAGCTGCAAGAAAAAGAAATATCAATTTAAATTTATGTCAGCACAGTAAATTATCCCATGACAATAAGCTAATAAAGAGTAGATATTGGTTTACATAAAATTGGAGCCTGTAAGTCATGTGATTGATTAAACCAGAAGGAGGGTTATAAAGAGCACAGCTGCAATGCTAAATGTCTTCTGTCTAAATTATTCCTATTTCTTTATTATTTATACTGAATATTAAACATATAACAATACTGATCAGAGATCATTATTCTAAAATGAATCTAAAAACTATATTGGGCACAGGGGAATTGACAGCTGTTTATCTCCAGTGCTGCTGCTGTCAGATGAGAGCCTGAAAAAATAAGTTGCTAATTTCCTGTGTGGGACTTTACACTTTTTAAATCTTACTGTAATTATAAATATTTTGAAACAATGTAGTTTGTTAATGATTATAAATTATGAATTACCAACTCACACTAAAAGGAAATTTAGAAACACCTCATGGATCATCTAGGTTTCCTGCAAGAATTATTATCAGACAAATGCTGTCTGGAAAACACAATTTAAACGTTTAAAAGCGAATGTTTTATCAGTACACTACTCGCAAACACCAATAACTGAAACAGAGATTATGTAATATTAAACCACTTTCTATTTTTATTTCGCATGATCTAATGTAGCCAGAATCTTGATTGGGAGGAAAGAGACTATGCAGATCATAAAGGTTATTCATCAGCTCAACTGGCAGCACATTTCAAATTTATGTTCAAATTTTTCATACATAACTCATGGTATTTCCTAGGTACAAAATCTGCTTATTTGTGTGTGTTTTTAGTTTAATTAAATGTTTATTTTGCTTTTTCAGTGTTTTTTTTGACTGTGTGAGGAATTGTTTATGAGTGAGTACAGTGATATATGCCAAACACCCGGGAGTTATCCTAATAGGCATGCTCTTTGCACTACTCACAATTAAATCTGATGTTGTAGTGGGACTGTTAAATTCAACCACGTATAAAGCCTCATATAGTGTTGGACATAAGTGTAACAGAAAAGGGTACTTGTGTACTTTGTGGACTCATTTCAAGCGATGCCCCCAACCACCAACCATAAGGAGTAATGCCACATTATATGTGTCCAGTTGTTTATCTGATGTGCCGTTTTATTTGCCATCTATATATATAAGAGTACTTAAGATCTGCATCTCTCGACCTGTGGGTTTTCTAAAGTCTTCTGCTGGACGGACTTTTTATTAATTTAATATACAAGGTGGCCACCTATTGTGAAACAACTACCTTCTGAGACACAAATTTTGCTACTTCAAGCAAGTAAACTAACCATGCGGCTAACTGTGGAAGGGAGTTGCGGAGAACATTGCAATTGCAATATCTTATGTCTGGGACTCTGCTATTAGGATCCTAACTGTGAACCTAAGATTGGTATCATATTTATTATATTATCTGTCCTAGTGTCATCTGAATGATGACTCCACATAGAAAACAGGAGTATGTATATTATATATATATATATACACACACACATCCTTACAGCCGGCCTTTATACCCACCTACTGTGTATATATACCCCCCTCACAGCCGGCCTAAATACCCTCCCTTCTCCACTGTGTATATATACCTCCTCACCGTTTTCAGTCCCTGGTTAGAAACTGTTCATTCTGAATAATGTTTATTTTGAATAATGCCCAGTTTCTATTTTTTATTTTATTTAGAATGGGTGATCAGCATGCTGCTATCACCAGACTGAGGGAAAGGTGAGTAACCTCTCGGTGCGGGATAGGGAGGGTTAGGGTCAGGCTGCAGGGAAGGGAGGATTAGGGTTAGGGTAGTGAGAGGGGAGGATTAGGATTAGAATTAGGGAAAGGAGTGGGGGACGTTTTTCACTTACATTTTCGGAGCACCGAAAGCTTGGTGCTCTGTGGTTTGATTGCCATGCCTCCTCGAGGCATATGCAATCGAAATCCAAACCAGTTCGAAACTGGCGGAGAGGAAACGGCCCTATCACAATAGGGCTGTTCTAAGGGGGGACCCACCCCACCCCCCCCCTCACAGCTGGGTCTGATCCATTTTCTAATAATGGGGAGGAGAGTCAAGACCACCACAGTTGATTGGGGGCATCGCTTAAAATGAGTCCGTAAAGTACACAAGTACTCAGAAAAGGTTTAATATTAGCCTTCCCAGTAAAATGGCATACTAGATAGAGACTGAGAGTTGTATATCCAGTGGATTCCCCCTTTATGCTTCGAGAATCTAAAAAGGAGAGGCAAGGGGTGAACTGGTGTAGTTCTTATACAGCAATGGTGTGTTTATGCTACTAACATGGCATGATGGTGTGGAAACAAGCATACGTATAGCTCTTAGGAGAAAGATCAGTTGTGTCTGCTTTCCTCGCTGCCCAAAAATTTCAAGCTGATGATAACTACCATTATCAGGACAGACTTGGCTGTGAAAGGAATGTAACTAAATAATGGGGGGGGGATTGCAGCACTAGCGACCCCATTTTCAAATACCACTAAAAGTGCATGTTTTCCAGGTCTCCTCACAATAAGTCAGTCAGTAATGAGCACACCATTGCTCCTGCAAGGAGATCTCGAAAATATGCACTGTTATTGGTACTTGAGAACAGGGTTGAGAATCCCTGCCATAGAGCAATGCAGACTAGAAAAAAAGAGTAAACCCTTAGGGTTAAGCAGACCTTCATTCTCCAGGGAGATGGGTTTGCTCAATAATAGTTAAATAGTATTTCCCAGTTGCTTGTGTGTTTAGGTATGTAGCATGCCCAAACTAAAGCAGCCAGAAAGTTGAGACCTGTGGTAAAAAAAAAGTTACATTAAGTAATCAGTTATGTGGCTGAATGACTTGATATGCAACTACTGAGATGAATACTGTATACAGTATACTGTAATACACCCTGCTCTGCATGACATCAAGCCTTGTGAGCATTTCCTGGGTATGAAACTTGATCTGTTTGTTTACATGCAATTAGGGAATCCTTGACCATATATATAATTTTTCTTGTACACATTGGGCTGGATCCAGACTTGGGCTTGAAAATTAGAGCTTGAAATTAAGGGCCTGATTCACACTTAAGAAGCTTCTGCTTCTTAAGTATGTATTTGGCCAAAATGACCTACTGCGCATGCGTAGTAGGTCATTTATGCGATCTGTTACGTAGATAGTATAAATGACCTATTATACATGTGCAGTAGGTCATTTCGGCCAAATATGCACTTAAGACGCAGAAGTTCTTAAGTGTGAATCAGGCCCTTAATTTCAGGCTCCTTTTTAAGTCTGGATCCAGCCCAATACCTCCCCCTCCCACTTCTTCCTAAAAATGCCCCAGGATGGCATAACGCCACCTTTTGGACATAAAACACTTTGTGCAGTCTTTAAAGTCCACACTAAGTGTTTTATGTCCAAAGAGGTGGCATTATGCCATCCCGGGGCATTTTTAGGAAGAAGTGGGAGGGGGAGGTATTTAGATTAGCTGGGGAGGTGCAATGTCCATATGGACAATCCACGGAGACATAAGTTAGCATAAGGTACCTAAAAACATGCCAACATACCTAAATTAACCTCCAAGTACAATATATTTATTAATGGAAATCTCTGTATTCATGTACTCTAATATGGCCCAAGCCTGTTGCACTTATTATTTCTATACTTATTGTTTTGAATAGCCCTAACTGGATAATGTACCCAGACATCATCCCAGATCGGGCAAGTCAGTAGCTAATTTAAGTGTTAGGATCAGAAATACTGCTTCTCTAGCTCTCTAGTACATGCTGAACCATATACACAATTGGCATTAATCATGTAACTAAAAATATAACTGGTAGACAGAACACTTCATGTTCAGAATATATTTGCTTTGCATCTAAGGTTACAAATACTCAATTTGGGTTTGAACCACTTACCATCTGTCTTTTGTTTTCTATTAAATTGGATCCAATTATTCCAAGTATGGATCCAAACCCAAGCTGCGGGAAAAAGACAATACTATCATTCGCAGTTCACAATGCACACTTTGGGTTGTCTAAAATATGAATCATGTCACTCACACGATTGGGTAGGTTGTTTTACTAGTTTGTCAGGCATTTACAGCTGTGCTTTATCACGTTTCTCTTTGTATTATCACTTCGTACTTAACAGAAACAGTGGAGGGTACAAATAAGACTAGTCAAGTGTGAATGGAAGAGAAGGAATACATTTGCAGCAAGGCATAGGGACCTCTTATTGCATATCTGTGATTACATATTTCTAGCTCATTATACATTATTTTGACCTAATTCCTTAGGCTAGTATTGTGGTGGCCAACTAGCCATGTACCTAAGTCCAAACCTTCTTCACTTGTTTTTTACCCTCCTCTATGGCTCCAGCTCCAGTAATAATCAAACTGGTTTTGCGATGTTGTGTCTTATAGTATAACCATACACAAGTATGTTCAACCTTTTTACTATATATTTGTATTAAATGTCATACATCTACATCAGTGAATAAAATCTAAAGGAGTAACATAGCACTCTTCAGTGTATACTATCTACCCAATCAGTCACTAGTTAGATAATGGAGCTAAAATACCTTTATTAAGAATATAGGGAAGCCTTTTATTCTTTCTTGTCATATTCTCATACAGATCACTTATTAAGGAGAGAAAAATTAAACCATTATCTGCTTAAAAGGGAGCAACGTTAGTATACAAGTTGGTGTGGCAGATATGCAACCTGGTGTATCAATTCATAAAAACTGTATTTATTTAATAAAACATTTTTGGTGCTTGTGGAGTCATCCTATTTTAAAATGAATGATTATGTGAAAAATAGGATATAATAGAAATGAACTTACAATTACACCAGGGTAGTATCCTCCTACGGTGACATTTTCTGTCCTAGTGGTAGCAGCTAGACCCACCGTTAAAATTAATGTGGATACAATGAAAAGAGTTACAGTGACAAATATGGAATTCCTCCTTCTTCTATTAAACGAGCCTGCAATAAAATGAAATGGATGTTGTTTTTTCAAATGTCCAAAGCAAACTAAACATGTTCTGGAATGGTACTAATAATCCAAACAATATTGCTAATCCTATCTAATAACTTTCTGATTTTTTTCTGCTGGCACAGCTAGGTTCTCCCTGTGGCACTTTGGCTTGAAAAACAATGACTAGGAGAGAGGCCATGCCATGATAACGTGAAAGGTCACGTGTGGCTCAGCCTCCTGTAATTATTCAGAAAGTCTCTCTCTGCAGCTCCTCTGTGAATCCAGGGATGGCCAGTGCACACTAGTTGCAGAAAGAGAGGTGTAGAACAACCTTTCTCCCTCCTCGCAGCTCCCATGCTCTGATCAGCCTAGACTCGCAGCACTAATGAGTGTATCACCGCACACATTTTGGGAAGCTCTGGTGGCTGTTAATAATTTTGAGGTATATATTGTATAATTTTTTTTTTTACTTTTCTTTATTGAAACAAAGTTAATAACATTTCCAAAATACAGGACAGAACATGGATATACAGGTTTAAACATACAGGTGCAACAAATATGAGTAATGACATGTTGCTTATATCACAATAAGTTACTCAGGCTGTATACAGGTTGTCAAGAGGGTAACATCTCTTAATACAATGGGAGGGTCATTTTCATATTGTCTAAGCTCATACCAGTATGTGTTACTGAAGCAGTTATAGATGCTTTGTTTAGTTGTGTCAGATAATATGTTAATAAAGCTCTCCCAGACCCCGAAGAGACTATGTGTCTTTTGTCGTTTGTGCAATGATGTTTCTAGCCAATCCATTCTAAAAGCATGGAAACGCTTTTGATGGAACACCTCCAGGGTGGGTGGAGATTTTTGGGTCCATTGCTGGAGAATGCACTTTTTTTGTCACAGCTGAAACTATGAGCAATAGTTTCCTCCCATTTTTAGTAAATGTTAGAGACGAATCGGGAATACCCAGAATCGCCCAAAGTGCTGATAATGGGGCATATTCTAAAAGGTGTGTTGAAGTATATAACTGAACTTGCTGCCAAAAGTATTTTATTGAGGGGCAGTCCCATAAACAATGGTACAAAGTTGAATCTGGTGAACTACATTTAGGACACTCACTGGTATCAGCCAGACCCATACAAAATCTGTGATGAGGTGAAATGTATCCTTTGTGAAAAACATTTAAGAACATCTCCTTATACATGGCGGCCGGTAGCACCTTACAAGAATATGACAGTGCATTAAGCATATCTGCTCTTGTTAAGTCTGGAAAATTGTCCGACCAAGGATGTATTTCCTCTGATTGTTAGGTATTATGGCTACGAGTAAGTAAGCAGTAATTTCTCGAGATGGCCCCCCTGCTATATTGTATAATTTAAGCAAACCAGGAAAGACCTGTAATTGTCAATAGAGAGGTTCTATCTTTCACACATTTTCATTTTGTATAAAATAATTGGGCAAAAATAAAGTCTAATGTACACCAAAAATTATGCTTCTTGAGCCAAGAAGCAAGAAAAATGGCTGCGCTTCTATCCAACAAATTAAATATGTGCAAGTGTATATATAAATATAGGGGTGCAGCCAAGGACCAAAGTGACCACTATGTAAATACAGGGAACAAAAGAGGTCCGGCGCTTCTTGAGCCAAAATTAGGTACAGTAGGTGAGTTTTTGGTATAATAAATATTTGAAAGGCAATAAAAGAATTCAGGTGTTGAAATTCCAAATCCAATAATGACCTTAATAACTTCTTTTGGGTCTGCATATACTGCACAGTTTTATTATTTATTTTTCTGGTTCCAAGCTGCAATGTGAAAAGAGTGATGAGCTGGGACACTGCAATAAACACAGCAATGTGAAAGTGGTATACACAAGCTAACGTATCTATGTAAGATATACGACCATAGGGTCCAACGATTGCACCACAAGAACAGGGCAATATCTTATTATACATTTACATGGCATCGGACAAGCTGCACAAGAAATACCACATAGTAGGATCTGCCATTCATTCCGTCTTGCTTCTTTTCTTGTCCCCTTCTGTTGCATGAGAAATCATCTTTATGTACTCGGACCATTGCACAGGGCTTAAAAAAAGCTGCCAATTAGCTCTGACTTTGAGGAAGCGGGACATTTCACATCTTTTCTGCTTACTATATTAAGTGCCATGCTAATATGGTTGCAATAAACTTCCACGACACAGCAGAATTATAAATCACAAATAAAAGAATAAAGGAACATGAAAAATATCAACAGTCTTCTCAATGCAGCTTTAATAACTCAAAACAAAATGCAGAGACATTAAGAAATGAGATTGATGTGTCTCAGCGTTTACAACTGCATAAAAACTGGCACAAGCAGAATTATGTGCATTCACTTAATTATCGAGTCATCAAATTTTTCTGCTTAGCATACAGTTTATATCTGAGTGATTAGAATGATTAATAGCAATTTATCATCAGCGTGAGTTCAGCAAAACAAAATACTGTTTGGATTTTAATAATACCAGGTGCTTGAACTTTAAACAGTCTAATTAAAAGGATTTTTTTTACCCAGATCGCTACGTTTCATTTATTTATTATGATTATTATTAACGCTTATTTATATAGGGCCACAAATTGTCCACAGTGCTTTAACAGAGAATATTAAACATTCATAACAGTCCCTGCTCCTATAGGAGCTACATAATAATGTCCCTAACACATGCATACATACACACACACACACACACACTAGGGTTGACCATGGAATTACTATGCTGGATTGGCCAGCAAACTCGCCGGACCTGAAACCCAAAGAGAATCTATGGGGAATTGCCAAGAGAAAGATGAGAGACATGAGACCGAACAATGCAGAAGAGCTGAAGACCACTATTGACGCAACCGGTTCTTCAATAACACCTCAGCAGTGCCACAGGCTGATAGCATCCATGCCACGCCGCATTGAGGCAGTAATTCGTGCAAAAGGGGCCCAAACCAAGTACTGAGTACATATGCATGATTATACTTTTCAGAGACATTTCTGTATTTTAAAACCTTTTATTTATTGAGTTCATGTAATATTCCAATTTTGTGAGATTTTGATTTTGGGGTTTTCATAAGCTGTAAGCCATAATCTTCAAAATGAAAATAAATAAAGGCTTGAAATATCTCACTCTGAGTCTATATATTAGTTTCACCTTTTAAGCTGAATTACTGAATTACTGAAATAAATGAACTTTTAAACGATATTCAAATTTTTTCGAGTTTCACCTGTATACAATCTCCACACGGATAAGTCAACAACATGCAAGAGAAACTGCACAGGTCCGTTTAGATCACATGAATTATTAACCCCCTAAACGCTTATTTATATAGGGCCACAAATTGTCCACAGTGCTTTAACAGAGAATATTAAACATTCATAACAGTCCCTGCTCCTTAAGGAGCTACATACTAATGTCCCTAACACACACACACACACACGCGTATTTTTAGAGGGCTGACATTTCTGTATTTTAAAACCTTTTTTTATTGATTTCATGCAATATTCCAATTTTGTGAGATTTTGATTTTGGGGTTTTCATAAGCTGTAAGCCATAATATTCAAAATGAAAACAAATAAAGGCTTGAAATATCTCACTTTGAGTTTATATAATATATTAGTTTCACCTTTTAAGCTGAATTACTGAAATAAATGAACTTTTACACGATATTCAAATTTTTCGAGTTTCACCTGTATACAATCTCCACACGGATAAGTCAACAACATGCAAGAGAAACTGCACAGGTCCGTTTAGATCACATGAATTATTAACCCCCTAAAAATCATTTATATTGATTATGGAGAGGTGGGTGCTAACATTAGTCAAAAAATAGTAAATAGAACAAAAGAAATCTGGTCTAAAGAAGACCAGAAATAGAAGAGTCTTCTGTTTCTGGTCTTCTTTAGACCAGTTTTCTTTTGTTCCACACAGATAAGGCCTAGTCCAGGGGAACTCCCCTCTATTTAGGTGGGTGCTACCATTAGTCAAAAAATAGTAAATAGAACAAAAGAAATCTGGTCTAAAGAAGACCAGAAATAGAAGAGTCTTCTGTTTCTGGTCTTCTTTAGACCAGTTTTCTTTTGTTCCACACAGATAAGACCTAGTCCAGGAGCTGAACTCATGACCTCTGCATTAAGAGGCACAAGTGCTACTCACTGAGCCAACATGCTGCCCTGTCACGGCCCAGAACTCACCTGAGGCCTTCGTGACTTATCTGTGGCACAAGGGTTTAATCAAAACAGCCACCTGGTCTTTTCTATAATGACTAATGTCCCTTATCCACCCCAAATATGACTTATTGCCAATAAGCTTCCACCACCAAGATTATTCACAGGAGGTCTTAGGTTCTCCTTTACTTAAATCTATCACAATTATATAAATTTATCATAAACTGTCATAAAATTATATGAAAAATTATCATAAACTGAGAATGATCCCTTCTGTTACCACTAAGTAGTGAATCCGTAAGAACACAGAGACATGAACTTATTAATTGATATTTAATATGATAAGGATCATATTGCTTATTTACTAAAGAGTAATAAAATGGACATACAACATGCAAAATAGTTTCTTATAAAAAGGGGAAAACACAGAAAAACTTACGCAAAGATCTTCGATGCCTGGGATTAGCAGAATATTTGCATGGCTCACCTCCTTCGTTAAAAAGATTCCATGATAATTTTATGGTAATTGCTATGGGATATTAGGCTGTATTTATGGTACAGTCACATTTTCAGATTCTAGACCAGATCCAGACCCCCACACACTTTCCGTACATGCAAGAGTCTGTCCGTCTGACCGAGAGAGGAGAGTGAACTCCCCTCTATCATGCAGGCTTTATGGCAGCTTACACTGAAGCATGCAGATCTCTGGTCCATACGATCGCTGATCAGCACAAGTGTGGGATACCCCTCCCTAAGTTCCGTACGATGCAAGGCACACTACAGCGTTATTGCATGTGCCCTCCAGTCAAATCAGGCCACTTACGCACCTTGCGTGCATAATTGGCCTGACTTCCTTAACCCTGGATCCGGTCCCTCTGTCATGATTGGAACAATCACCAAGGGTGCCTACAGCAATTCTAATCAGAGGATACAGTGATAGATGTGACAAATTCCCTCCATTTTCTGTGACCGTGCCCTTTTTTTTGTCATGCAGTATCAAGCATTTCCAATACAGCACTTTGCTAATGACTGTAGAGCAACATCTTGTTTGTGGTGGACAAGTTTCATCAGTGTGTGAGGATTCTAGAAGGAGGTTTGGAGAGTTCTTTATTGTAAAACTACAGTACAGGTAGAATAAGGATACGTGTGTAACATATCTGTCATCTCTTTCTCTGTAAGGATTACTGCATAAATGGGAGATTTCTCCAGTTTCATGGAAAATAAGTTTGGAGTTCTTTTGCTAATGCCCTAATGGCGGAGTATCATTGACCTATGATGGAGGATCTAAGCACACAAACATGTTATTTTGATATTTCCAGCTGCTTGCAGGCTTCCGGACTCTGTCGCTTGGAACATGTATTAGATTGCAACAGGTGTTTGAAGCATCAGTCACAGGGACAGATCACAGTATGCAACAATAACACAGAGAAAAACAACCTGCCTCTGCGTTGCTTGCAGGGGAGACATAATTCATCTGTTGCAAATAGTATTATAGTCGAGAGGTGGTATTTCCCAGCCCAAGTCTAAATAACAGTGTAATAGTAAAATATATAAAACAGGTGCTCATAAATAGCGCAAGTGTACTAATAAAATCGCTGCCTATTGAATTACCAAATATGTATTAAATGGGACAATTAGAAAAAAGCAAAAAGAGGTTATTCAAATGGGAGCAGAATTGGTGGCAAAAAATGATAATAACGTTAATCAAATAAATATATATAAAGTGAGATCATCCAACTAAATATATAAAGCTTGAGAGAGAAAACAATTATTTTCAAGAAAAAACTCTAAGACAGTAACACCCATAGGGTGTGGGAGTTTTTTCTTGAAAATAAAAAGTGTAAAAGTGTAACACATTTTAGTTTGAGAATTTTTTCATTAAGCTTGACTACATTTAATTCCTTGCTGTATTTTTATGCAGTTTCCATTAACAATACAGGAATGATCAAGAGTTTGAAAGTGAGGGCAGGTGCAAGCGTAGACCTGAGAAAAACCATATCGGAATGTGAGGGATAATAATTAGAATGTTTTGCGTGCAGGAAAAAGCATTGTCAATGAGACTGAACTAGGATACTTTATCGCACAACAATAGTTTTGTTTTTATATTTTAAATCTGTCTTTCCCTGCATTTCAAATAGTTTTGAGGTGCACGCATCCACCGGTTTATCATGTACTCTCAAACTCTGGTTCAGCCTCAAAGAGTGCCACAGAGACAACAGAAAAACATGTATTTACTTATACCACAACAGACAAACCAACAAAAAAAACTACCATAAATACAAAAGGATGTAACTAATAACAATGGGCCGGATCCTGACTCCCATACGGCTGAATTACACAAGCTTTTAGATGACTGCGCATTTCCAGAACACTGGGCTACGCACAGAATGCTGAATGTACGGAGGTCAATTCAATACATCCCCCAGTTCCGTATGCAGGGTGTAAGGACTGGGTTTAGCCCCTATGTACGGTCATCTTGTACGCACGTTAAAACTTATATGCAGGCAAAATAAAGTAGGGGAATGACGTGCGGACTTCCGTGTGCACGGAATGCATTATCAGGAATACAGTACACTGAACACTGTCATCCAACTAAGTTCCGTGCCCCTATAGATTCATATTGTAAAGATCTGGCGTGCGCAGGCATAGATATAACCATTAGGCTTACTTAGACAAGAGGCTTGTGGAAGTAAGCCTAACGTACAGGTGTCTGAATCTGGGCCTCAGTTTTAACGAATGGTATGCACAAAAAAATGGGTTTCCCTTTAGCCTCGCTGACTAGTATTTTAATATAGCTTATTATATATGAAGCAGACTGAGACATTTGATATGCAAGTCTGAGTGCTAGGGAGCATTTCAGAACTGTAGATGGTTAATAAGAAATGGGAATAACTTATGTTCTCATACAAAGTAAATGTGCATAAATTGTCAATATCTAAAAGTGGCTTTTCAACTAAAGATTAAAATGAACTATTGCTAATCTATTGATCTCATTCTTGTTGGCTTCATTCATCCACTAATCTGCATGCACTGACGTTGATTACAAATAGATGAATAAAAAGAAGGAAGTTAGGAATGAGTTAGGTGCAGCCAGATCCGTCTGACCTGCAGGCGTAGTAGATTAATTCTTAAATCTATGCACTTAAGAAGCTGGAGCTTCTAAGGTGTGATGTTGTTTCTATATCATCAACAAGGGTGAGTGTGATGTAGTGTTCTATACTAAATTGTGGGTGTGACTATAAAGATCTTATATCTTATATTGTTGAGGGAAATATATTAAAGGCTATTGTTTTCCAGCGTTGCTTGCTAACCCTCCAAAATATCATGCCCACCATGTCTACTGTGTAAAAAAAGTAAAGGAAATACTATTATATTTATTTAAAGGAAAATTGCCCACCTACTAATTTTAGCCTGGGAGTCCCCTGAGTTTAGAATAACAGAGATGGCCTGTTAGAAATGCTAATCTCTATAGCTTCTGATATGTCCTTTAGATCAATTATTTCCCTATAAAATAACCTTGCTTTCGAGCCAGGACATTGAGACAAAAGTGAAAATAAATAAATGAAACAAAGAAAAACAGTTGCAAGTTAGGTCTTCCAAGGCCCAGATCGGTCATTCAGCATGATAAACTAACTGATAGTGACCACTGTTTGTGCACTATAAAATATTCAGTACCACTACTGAAGAATCAAATAAAAAATGGTTTTTAATCAAATTTTAGTGAATTACATTTTTTTTGTAACATTTTTCACATAAATATATATATATATGATTTTAACAGCTTTGTTATTTCTTTAGTTTTTAATTATTTGGTAAACACAAATAAGCCCAGAGCTGCCTTGCACTGTACTGATTACTTGCTATTACTCTACACAGTATGTTATTTCTATGGCAACCAATATAATACTGTGGTTAATAATAATTGTGTGCACACTACCCCATTTCACCCCACCACCCTGCACTTATTTTAATAGGATCAGACTAACAGGCTGAGGAATTTATGGACTGTTTTGTTGCCATTCCGATTATACATACTACATCAGTTGATCAGTGCATAGTGTGTTGCCACTTATGACTGTCTTTTGGTGTATAGCCTGTGCATGTTCTCATTGGGCAAGCTTGACACAGAAAAGAGAACACTTTTGTATGTTAAGTGTTAGTGTAATGGGGCTTTCTACTATATTGTAATAAAAATGTGGCCATTTATGAAGACACACAAGGAAGGAGAAAGGATGGCTGGAGACACACAAGAGGGGATCAGATTTTTGAGACACAAAGGGGGGGGGGGGG
>WWET01004352.1:119233-131274 GCA_011038615.1 Limnodynastes dumerilii | reverse complement strand
TTGCCTAGTGCTGGTTAATATGGCACTTTGTAGCTATAGGTTCTGCACTTCTATTAAGCAAATCTTGGTGGTTGTCCAATGTGCAAATGAAAGCAGCTAAAATACATACCACTATGGTGCATACCCAAAAGAAAATGGGTAACTCTAAAGAAGATAAAGCTGCTGGCATCTACGCGCAGCCAAATTTCCCATGCCCAATCTAATAAGCCAATGATGCCAGCTGTCTGCCAAAGTAAAACGAGTTAGAAGATTTTCAATTAAACTAAAGATACATAATCACTATATTAAAAAAAATTAGAACACGTGATTTTTGTGTGCGAGAGCTCAATGTATGCTACATATCTCTGTAACCAGAATCATTGCCCCCCCCGATCCAGAGGCGCATACAAATTGTCACACAGTAGATACTTTGAAATAGTGGGAAGGGATACCCGTGATTCAAAAGCACAGACAACAGTGCCTTTAGAGTGCAAGCAATTAGCGCATGTAGTTTACAGGCACAGAGCAGCTAAGTGCAATGCGTGGCCAAACAGATTGCGCAAGTGCAGGGCAGTACAACGTAACACTGAATATAAATGGAGGCTCTGGTTAATGTAGGCACCACTGTAGTAAAGTAAATGGGCTGGATCCAGACTTTAGAAGGAGCTTGAAATTAAGACAGGAAAGTTACTCCTGGGCAAAACCATGTTGATTGCAGAGGAGTCATATTTCATCTGTTGCAAACTATAGATTATTCACCTGTTAATATGGTTTCCTCTACTCCATCATGTCAGCACACTTCCGTGTTATCCCTCCTCCTCTGGAGCCAGACAGGAAAAGAGAAGACACTGGCTGTATAAGAGGACGCCCACCTCCGGTTCCCAGTGTCTTCAATCTTCATATAGCTCTTTAAAACACAACTCAACCATTATGTGAACACACAACACACAGAGTAGGGAATGTGTGTGCTGACATGATGGAGTAGAGGAAACCATATTAACAGGTGAATAATCTATAGTTTCCTCTGCCCCCATCCTGTCAGCACACTTCCGGGTCATACCAAAGCAGTTATAACCACGGGTAGGGAGAAATAATAATAACAGATTATTAAAAAATAATACAAATAAAGAATATTTAGTTAAACGACAACAGCACTTAATACTCGTCTACCAAAGCTTGCTTCAGCTGAGGATAGAATGTCCAATGACCATCCTGCCGCTTTCTGTGCCCAGGATGTGGCCATGGCCCTCGTTAAATGAGCTTTAATGCCTGAAGGTGGAGTCTCTCCTTTAAGATTGTAAGCTTTAAGAATGCATGCTCTTATCCAACTAGCTAAAGTGCCCTTGGAGGCTGGACTTCCTTTCTTAACTCCTTCTGTCAAAACAAATAGTTGATCTGTCTTTCTAAAATTGGCAGTTCTCTGTAAGTAAATGGAAATAGCTCTTACTAAATCTAAAGTATGGAATTTCTGTTCCAGATGGTTACTTGGATTAGGACTTAATGCAGGTAATGACATTTCTTGATTCAGATGGAAATTGGAAATGAAATCCTCCTTGCCGATGTTATGGCTACTAGGAATAACACCTTCAAGTTTAATAATCTTAAATTAATTTCTGACAATGGTTCAAAAGGTGCCGTTGTAAGGGTCTCCAGAACCAAGTTCAAGTCCCATGGAGGTAAGGGATTTCTAATAGGCGGTTTTACCTTATTCGCAGCTTGTAAAAATCTTATGACGTACTTATTGTCTGCTATTTTTTCATCTAGCATAGCACTTAGTGCCGCAATTTGTACCTTGAGGGAACTTACTGCTAGGCCCTTGTCTAGGCCTGCCTGTAGAAACTCCAGGATTGTAGGAATGCTAGTGTCTGATGCACCCGTTCTTTGAGACCAGTATGAAAAAGTCCTCCAAATCCTCCAGTATGTGTTGCAAGTAGCTAGTTTTCTTGCTTTAAGAAGGGTGGTTGTGACTTTTGACGAAAAACCTTGTCTTTCTAAGTTCGACCTTTCAAGAGCCAGGCCGTCAATTTGAGTGACCCGGGGTCTGGATGAAGAAGTTGCCCCTGGCATAAGAGATCCGGTATGTTGGGTAAGGCCCAAGGACCGTCTATTGTCATATGCAATATCTTTGAAAACCATGGCCTCCTCGGCCAGAATGGTAGTATGGCTATGACTGTAACCCGCTCTCCTTCCAGTTTTCTGAGTACTCGCAGGATCATGGTGACAGGCGGGAAGACGTAAGCTTTTTGGAAGTTCCATGGTACCCCTAGTGCATCTACTGCTAGTGCCTGGGGTTCCCGGTACCTTGAATAATACTTCCTTACTTGCCTGTTTTTTGCAGAGGCCATGAGATCTATCTCTGGTTCCCCCCCATTGGTTTGTTAGATGAAAAAACACCTGTTTGTTCAGCTACCATTCTGATTGGTCCATCACATGACGGCTGAGAGAGTCCGCAGCAACATTGTCTTGGATCCAGCAGATGCTTCTCTGCCCAGAACATCAATTGTTTTGTTTCTATTCTTAACGCGGAACTCCTTGTCCCACCTTGTCTGTTTATATACGAGACAACTGCTTTGTTGTCTGTTTGAATTGTCACTGCACATCCCTTCACCTGAGGAAGATGCTTGAGGGCCTGAGTCACTGCCTTCATCTCCTTTACATTGGAGTGATTCTGAAGTACACTTCTGGGCCAGGATCCCTGGATTAATTCGCGGTTGCATACTGCCCCCCATCCTGAAGCGCTTGCATCCGTCGTCACTACTATTGGCGAAATCGGTCGAAAAGACTTTCCTGCTTGTAGTCGCTTTCTGTCCAGCCACCAATTGAGAGATCTTCTTACATCTGTTGAGAAAATAACGCTTTGAGCTTTGCCCTTGGGATCCTTGTTCCATTGAAAAAGAAAACTTGTTTGAAGCGGACGCATGTGTGCCCTTGCCCACGGTAGTACGTCGAGTGCTGCCGACATCAGACCCAAAATTTTCATACAGTCTTCCGACTGAACTCGGCGTTTGTACTATAGTTTCTTTACTTGAGAGATCATCTTGTCTATTCTCTCCACCGTGAGGCTGGCTGTCAAAGTCTGTATTTATTAATACTCCCAAATATTTTATTCTCGTGGAAGGAGTAAGTTGACAACAATGCTCTCCTCACAACGGCCGATGTAGCACTGGATCTTGCTGCTAGTTTTACAGAATCCTACGAGGATTGAGACAAGAACTCCATGGCTAGTTGAATATTTTGTACTTGTTTAAGAAGTTCTTCTCTCCTAACACCATCCACGATATCCATTTCTAGGGAGCCACACCAGCTTCTCGCTACTCTGGCTGTAATGGCGATGGCCGCTGCTGCTTTCAATGAGGTACCTGATAGTGAGTGCTGCTTTTTGAGGCCTACCTCCATTTTCTTTTCCATTGCGTCTTTAAATGCCGATATATCATCCAATGGAAGTGTTGATTTTCTAGACAGTCTGGAAACAGCTGCGTCCACCTTTGGAGCTTTCTCCCAATTTTGGTATCTTCCGCCGAGAAAGGGTAGGTTTTACTTAGACGATTCGTGGCAGAGAGTCGTTTGTCCGGTTGTTTCCACTCTTGAAGTATTAACTGTTTAAGAGCCTGAGAAAGAGGAAATACTCTCGCTTTCTTCTTGGGTTCTGCGAACAAAAGCTCCTGCAAATTAGATTCTTGTTTTTCATCATCCAATTTCAAAGATTTATAAATTAATTTCAACAGATTTTCAATTAATTCTGGGTCAAAGGAATCTTCCTGTTGTGATCTAGTGTGTTCAGATTCCATAGAAGCTTCTGATACACACTCCCCTTGTTCCGGCTCCGATTCTTCTGACCCTTCACTTGCTATAGGTCTAGGTCTTTTAAGAGATACATTTTTCTAATCCTCTTTTGTAACGAAAGTGTCCACCAGGGACTCCTTCACCAGACTAACAATTTCCAGCACTTGTGAAGATGGTAATGGTTTTTGGCTAGTATCACAGTCTTTACATGTTAACCCTTTATCCTTCTCTGTTAATTGGGCGTCACACAGGGAGCATTTACCCAAGTGCTTCTTTTTATGTTTAGCTTTAAGGGCCGTATCTTTGCTTGTATTCGATCTGTAAAGATATAAGTAACTAACTAACTAAGCTGTTTTCAATAAACAAAGGAAAAAAAGGGCTTACCCCGACTTTCTTGGTTGCGGCCTTTCAACACTAGTGGCGCTAACAGACATAATGATTCAGTTGAAAAAATGACACAATGTAGTGGGAGACAGTAACTGGAATCAATGATGAAGTTCCTAGTTACACAAAAAATTCCAAAATTATGCAGCATAATACCTTTAATCTAATGCTGACATTTTTATACCAATACCAAGCATAATGTTTAGGTAAAAAAAAAAAAAAAAAAGATACCTTGATCCTGTTACTGCAGTATTCCTTGAGTCTCAGAAGATACTATGCAGGGCAGCATCCAGCTTGAGACATTGAATCCATGTGCGACTTGGGTTTAAAAAGGGCGCTCTCTATGACGTCAGAGCGCCTGTACTGCTGTAGCAAAAAACGGGCTACAACAAAATGGCGGCGCCCTAAAACGGAGACAAAACTCCGCTATACTGCCTCCCTCTCTTACACACCCTTGGTAACATAGGGGTGGGTAGGAGGAGTTCCCGCGCTCCCACAAGCGCTGAGAGGCCGGCCGATGCCTCATCTCCTTGCCTGCATGCACGTGCATCGGCTGCAGAGATTTCTCCATCGGGGACCCAGGTAAGACTCCTACTCTAACTAACACTCCTCTCTGACTCCATACGGGAAAAAAAGAAGACACTGGGAACCGGAGGTGGGCGTCCTCTTATACAGCCGGTGTCTTCTCTTTTCCTGTCTGGCTCCAGAGGAGGAGGGATAACCCGGAAGTGTGCTGACAGGATGGGGGCATTGGAAACAGTATTAGAGTTGAGAGGTGATGTTTCCTTTCCCAAGTCTAAATAACAGTGTGATAGTAACGCTGGTCAGTATCTGTGTGCAGTAAGCAATTCAAAGATATATCACTGCATGCAAATACAATTAACTTGACTCCCTTGAAAGCAACATGGTTTTTCCCAGGTGTAACTTTACGCTCTTAATTTCAAGCTTCAAGTTTTAAGTCTGGATACAGACCAATGTCACAAAATAACAGCAAAAACGGTTTAATTTTTAATAAAAAAAAATTATATAGTTCTTAACGTATGTAGAATGATTTAACACATGCAACATCAATCAGCAGTGATTACTGACACTTTGCAATATGTTCTGTGTCCGGCTCTGGACTGAGGTCATATGCCTGGGCATGTCCTTACTGTACATAAACTATGTCCCTTCACGCCTTCCATACCTCAATACGCCCC
Organism: Limnodynastes dumerilii; assembly: GCA_011038615.1. Lineage (NCBI taxonomy): Eukaryota > Metazoa > Chordata > Amphibia > Anura > Limnodynastidae > Limnodynastes > Limnodynastes dumerilii. The sequence continues at coordinate 125,929 of WWET01004352.1, read as the reverse complement.
TCATAGTGCAAGATCGCGTCAACTGGCGTATGGGCACCTCTGGATCAGGCTTACTATTTACATTATTACAGGGATAGAACGAAGTGTAGAGAAAAACAGACTAAAGTGCAGGCATAAAAAGCTATAAACAGCAAGTAAGCTGAACTGTATGAATCAGGCACCAGAGGATGAGGAGAGGCCAAGCTTACAGGATTTTGGAGACTGACTTGAGATGACTGAAATGTATAAAAACAGCACACTTTATAAAAAGGATTTTACATCAAAATGAACTGCTACAATAAATTGTAAATCGTGTGGTGTTGAAAATTTTAATGTTAGTTTAATACAGTAATTGCCGACAATCATTAGGACCTATGTTAAATAGAATATGGAGTTCATTTAAGGTCAATATCAAATTAGAAAACACCAAATGATAGATGTTACCAGTAGGGGGCAGAAGTAGGCCAACACAGGCCCCACAGTAAGAAGGCCACCCAGATTCTGGAAGGAATTTGGACTGAAGCGATTCCCCCCCCCCCATTTCCTTTCTGGCACATCATATGCATGTATTTATAAACAGTGCTCAGCACTCATAGACCAGGTGCTAAGCACTGTCTTAAGCTGGCAGCCTCTGACAGTTTTACACTCTGAGTGTAGGGTGGATGGCTGCCACAGGCTCCTCTCTTCTCCTGGCCCCGTAGCGGCTCCACCCCCAGCAACCACGGTAGTTACACTATTTTTTAACAGTATGTCTTCATTATTATCTCATGCCCTCTTTGTCAATATGAACATGCAGAGAATCCATCAACACTGGCTTTTTTATTCCTAAAGAATACCATCCATCTAAAAACTTAGCTAGAGCTGGTTCAAAACATCAAGACAGACCTGATGGAGATGTGGTTTGGGAAGGGGAACTTTGCTTCATATCTGGGGGAACTGGCCTATATTGACCCCTTTCTGGTCTACCTTATTCTCGGAACTCCAGTTCCCTTTGACCCCTCTTTCTGGCTCTTAAATTACTCTACCAATATCCCAGTATAAAAAAAAAAAATTTGCTCCCAAGACATTTGAATAACGCACCTAAAGAAGTCATCCCAATACACTGAACACTCCAGAATTGACCTTTATATGAACATGGATGACATTTCAATGTCTGGTCTGGATCATGCTCTTGAATTTACCTTGGTTTCCTGGCTCCAATTCAAAGAAACCCAGACCTTCCCTCAATCGTGGGAATCCCCAATCCCTAAACCAATCCTCCACTGGGTTATAGATGTTTTCCACCTCTGGCTACCTGTATGATGGCTGCCCTAAACTTAACAACCCTCCCCATCCTCCCTTTACTTCCACAAGCTCTCTGTAGTTTCTCCTGTCATGCTACTACTACTACTTTCCTAATCTAGATGGTCCTCACCCTTCAGAATTTGTTGTGCCAGCTTGGTCCAACCATGAGCCTCCTTTCCCACATGTCTATCTCTTTCCCCCCTTTTTTTCCCTTTCTATGCTTACGGGTTCTTATTGCCGTTCTGAGGTATTAAAAAGAAAAAAGAAAATAAAGAAAACCATCTGCAGATATACTTTATTTCAGATTATTGAATACATGTTGCGATTACACGCTTGTATTCCTGTCATATTGTCATTGTACATTTTGACAAATCTGGATTCCAATAAACAAATAATATACAAACCCCCCCAACATCAAGACAGTAGAAAATCTGATAGAGATCACCCCATTTCTGCCTGAGGTTTAACTATACCAAAATTGTAAGATGTAGAAAAAGTTTAAACTGAATTGAAATGAAATGATGTCTCCTAGTTCATGCTGGTGTACTATTCAGCTGCGATCTCTCTGCAATACTAAATGAAACATTGTTATTGATTGGATGAGCAGCATAAAGAGGCATCTTTGATGAGCAGTGGCTTAATTGGGTAGCAATCACCGCTAACAATTCATAGGAAATGCCAAAACTCTGAAGAGCTAGACTGGCAGTGATAAATGCAAACGTCTAGCACTAACTTGGGATAGACTGGTACATTTTTTTCAGGTTTTATTTTGTATGGAGGACTTTTTAATGAGTGTCTGTGACAAGCCATGGATCATGAAATAATACACGTTCTCCACGAATACAATGACGTGCAGAAATGTATTTTAATGTAAATTTGTAGAGCAAATATTCTTGTGAATCACTGTGAACACTTTGAAACGGACTTCATTTTGCAGGAAGTACAGTGTATATGGATTATGGCTGAAGTTGTGGATATCAGATATACATTGCCCTAACACTAAGTGGTACTTGAAAATGTATAGTAATTATAGCCTAAAACCTAGCATCTGAGTATCTTTCTAAGCAAGTGGCTGCAGAGGTGCTAATAAAATGTGTGATAAGTCATAGAGGCCAAAAGGTATTTACTCTGCCATGTGCATTTGTTTAGATGGAGAGTAATTGCTAACTTATAAGGAAGGGATGGGATATGGTTTGCTTGTCCGAATTTCAAAAAGGAACATACCAAGACTGAAACGCCAGCAGCGTTCACTTATTGAATGTTTTCAGACAGAGTTGTTACCGCGACTCCTATCTGATTGAATACTGTAAAAGCAATATTTATTGGGCAATAAAAATAACCCTAATCCTAGCACGTAACACTATCTACTAACCGGGGAAACAGAGTGTACTGGAGCCCAAAAATTTTTTTTCTGAAATGATGCAGCTAATATTCTGCTGTCAGCTGTTATGCTTTCGAAATAGTGACTGTCGGGGATGGGATGCCATCAGCATTATCATATAGACGAGTGTGGTTTGGTTTCGAAAGACCATTGTAGTACAGCTGAATGCGCACTGCTGGTAATCTGCATTTTAGAAAGCGGCAGAGATTCTACTCCTGGAGTCATGAAGGTAAGGGTTTAACCTAACTCAACCCTTACCCCTTTTCTAACCCTCCCTTTCTTCAGCCCTAACCCTAACTTTCCATGCCCTGCAGCCTAGCCCTAACCCACTCACCACAGACTCTCGCTATTTGGAACAGGGAAATAAATTCTCAATAGCAATTTTGTATTTTCAAGGCTGTTTGAACAATGATACAGCCGCCAATCAGCTGGCGCTTGTATCGTGTTCGAAATACAGACGCTCGGACCGGCGACCGCATCCCGTTTATTGAAACGTCATGATGATTTACCAGTGTTTCATGTTTCCCATTGACAATGACTGATCATCATGGTTTACATGGTCCCAGTTCATCAAAAAATGCAGCTTGTTCAATAATAAACACAGTACACAATAGTTTTGTTTTCTTTTAATCTAGCTTCACTGTCACATGTATAGAATGCATATAATATATAACATGTACAACAAAAATATTTTTATTTGATACAAAAATACAATTATACCCAGAAAGAAATCTACACATTTAAAAGTAAAAAACAAAAAATAAAAACAAAACTTTTTTAACAATTAACAGACCAACATTTTTTAAGAAGGTTCTTTTTTAGACATAAGGAGCCTGTGAGTTTGAAAGAACAAAAAATAACCAATATATTATTGCAAAATGCAATAATAGCATTTCCTTTGATTGAATTTAACAATAAAATTTGAAATGAATCTTAAATATATATTTAAACACTTCATTATATACATATTATACAGGGGAATCAGTATAACTTGGACTTAGCGTAACACATGCTTATGCTTTGCAGGTTATTAACTGAAGAGTACCTGGATTTAACATAAATACATCATCATGGACAGCACTTCTAGACCAACTCAAGCCATGTGATCCAAAAGCACAAGATGTATCCTGAGTTTTTCTAGACCAACTCAAGTCATGTGATCCAGAAGCACAAGCTGTATCCTGAGTTTTAATGTATGGGCACATCTCAAATATCAGGCAATCTTGTAAGACAGGTATAAATGCTGCATACATTAAACATATAAAATGATGGCTCTTTGGCACAAGTATATAACATTCCACAACTTTAGAACTTTTATCCCTATGATCTAGAAAATCTTTGGTTAAAATAGTATTAAAATATCTATACATTAATGCCACTGTTGTTCATTTTAAATCCAGCTTCTTAAACAGCGGTGCTCAACTATATTTCAGAAGCCTCTGTATATTGCTTAAGTGGAACCTTTCTAATAGGAATACCTGTAAACGAAGGGTGTTTCCACTACTGGCAACGGTTAAGATCTTATCTATTTAATGATTGTAGTGTGCTGGAAAGTGCTAGAAATGGTTTATATAAATATACATCTTTAGTTTATATTGCTATTTACAGTTTGGCAGTAAGGTGCTAATGCATAGTTTGCTTGCAAAGAAAATCAAACAGACTTTGACCAGATATTTAGTTTCACACTAGTACGTCAATTATGAATTTGCAGGAAAGGAATCTATCACCACAAAATGGCCCCTAAAAGAGACCTACATTCAATGAAAATTACATACTTCTCCACAAAATAAAAGTATGAAATAACATAAGCCTTTCTGTCCTAACACAACAGACAAACGTATGTCCATCAAAAGAAGTGAATTGTCAAAGTATTAAACTTTTCATACACCAAAAACAGGTGACAAACAGATAGATAACAAATAAATCATTAATACAGAAAAAAAAAAACTCCATTCCTAATTATTACCATTCATTATGTGTTTAAGATGTTTCTTCCCTGGTTCCCTTCTGGCAAATCATTGGAGGACATTTCACTGAAGCCAGCAGCAAAACTGTATAGTCTAAGATGACCAAATCTCTAGGGGTGGGGTGAAGGGGGTAACCTGCCCCCCCTCTTAACTCCATTGTCCAGGCTTATGAAGTATGCTAGTGCATGAGTTTACAGAAAAAAACACAGAGGAGCGTCACAATACAGATCTGTTACAGGCCACTTCGCTTCTTCTTCAAGGCACCTTGGTTAGTGGAAGATTTCAGTTCGGCATACTGCACCTGCAAAAGTAAACAGGTATGACGCTTACCATTAAGCGGCTTCAGACTTCTACAGAGCAAGTTAATGGCTCCCCAAGGAGACACTCAGAGGATCTACAGAACATTCAGCGTAATGAATCATGTTCTAAACATAAGAACACTGAGAATTAATTGGGAGCCAGGATGGCGTTTCTTCTACATGTGCAAATATTAAGTGCAAAAATTATTTTAATGAGACAGAGTGGGTACTAACAGATTTTTAGCAATGGCAAATAGGTGTCTTTATACGGACTTAAGGCTATTACGAGGAACTGCACAAGTGAATTAAAGAGCCTCCGGGGAAAAAAAACAAAAACCGCACATAAGTGATCTGTAACAACTCAAGCACAAATCTATAAATAAGGATGACAAACTGAAATGCATAGAAAAAGAAATTAATTGCTCTAGGTACTTCACATAACTAGGCAGGCTTGTCCAAATTGATTCAGCTTTCCTATTGAAGCTTAATGCTATCCAGTAAGTAAACAGGTTTTGTTTTTTGAGGTGATATAGCAAAAAGCTTTACTTCCTTTCTAGAAATTACATGTGAGAGGTATTTAAAGAAAACCCCCATTTCGTAATAATCATTTGCATTTCAGGTGATCCGAAGGAGAATAAAAAGATCTAGACAAGCCAACTGTTAATTTCAGGACTAATAACGCAAGGGGACTTACAGAAGATGCTTGCGTAAGTCCTCCTAGCATGTAAAATCTGTGCAAGCTCACGCCAGATGTTACGCATTGGATATCATTGCATTTGGATTTAATTGGGGCGGAGCATGCATTCCGCAAGACGAAATCCTGCAATGGGGGCGGGATATTCAACACATCGTTCATGTGTTGAATATTATAGGCAAAGTAGGCTAGACATGAGGGAAAAGCAGCATAATGGTGCTCCAACAACATCAAGTAACGTGTGTACTTAGTGTTTATGGGCTGGATTCAGACTTAAGTGCTTGAAATTAGTTACTCCTGGACAAACCATTTTGATTGCAGGGGAGTCATATTTCATCTGTTGCAAACAGAGTTGAGAGGTGATGTTTCCCAGCCCAAGTCTAAATAACAGTGTGACAGTAAAGCTGGTCAGTATCTGTGTGCAGTAAGCAATTCAAAGCTATATCCCTGCATGCAAAGATTACAATTACCTTGACTCCCCCTGCAATCAACATGGTTTAGCCCAGGAGTAACTAATTTCAAGCACTTACTTAAGTCTGGATCCAGCCCTATGTCTCTCCTCAGCTAACTTAATAAGTGCAATGAGTGTGCAATGTTGTATTATGCTACATTAATCATGCATCGCCCTAATGCACCAACAATACACTATTACTTGTGAGCTCACCATAGGCTTACTGCATTTAATACCATTGACAAATATTTGAACCCCATACTTTCTAAACATAACCCGGGAAACCATGTAAATTAAATTTGTGTACAATTACACAATGTTTTTTTTATTTTTAAGGAAGCAGTTATTTTGTGGAAGACTGACATGATTATAAAAGGATCATATCAATGGGGGGAAAAAAATCTGCTTACCTTTTGAACATCGGATGGTACCCTGGAGAGAAAATCTAGAAACTCATTATTGTCAATGGCGTATGGATTCCGAAGTCTCTTTGTAAATTTATTGATGCCTGCCAAGAAAAATCCATTTGAGCTTATTCCTACTTTAAAAAGAATGAATGCCAGCGCATCAACCGAAGCAGTGTGAGCGAATTTACAGGTTAGCAATGAGTGTGAAAACCTAATGTTTGGGTATTCGGGTAA
>WWET01004352.1:105641-118003 GCA_011038615.1 Limnodynastes dumerilii | reverse complement strand
TGCAAGATGTTGGATGTAAAAATTGCTGTTCAGCTACAGTGATATACGAGAGAGAGAGAGAGAGAGAGAGAGAGAGAGAGAGAGAGAGATTACGCGTATGTGTGTGAGAGAGAGGGGGGCAGTTAGTTGTCTATATGTGAGAGAGAGGAGGGGCAGCTATGTGTACAGTATGCGTGAGAAAGAGAGGGGGCAGTTAGTTGTCTATATGTGAGAGAGAGATAGAGGGTGGGGGGGTTCAGTTATGTGTATGTGTGGAATACTACTTTCACATCTCTGCCCGGAGAATATCCTGGGTCTTATAACCTGGGATATTGCCGTGTCATACAGATCATCTCAGGGTCACAGACCCTGAAAGAATCTCTTTCACACTGCAGGACTGACCTGGGAAATTTAGGGACACTGATCTGTGTGATGAGCAGTATGTGGTTCCCAGCAAGAGATTTGTTCACTATTGCTCAGCTACCGTAATAGACGGATATTGTTGCACTTTACCCCTAAACCTGTCATTGCGCAGAATAGCACAGAGACTGTAATAGAACAATGTACACGGGTAGGAAGCTTGTGTGTAGCCTCTGCATTCTGGAGTAATGGCAGTTCAGGATACTTTAAGAAGCTTAAAACAAATTTACTTTCAATAAAAAGAAAAACAAATATGAATTACTGATTATGTCTGCGCAGTCCATTATGATCATATCAGTCATGTAAATAATGACAAGTGCAAAACATAGGCTACCCACTGTCACATACATGTTAAGTAACTGTACTGTAGACACGCATATAATGTGTTTTAAGATTAAACTTAGGTGATTCATTTACTAGACGGACCAAAATGTCTTCCCTCACCAATAAGCACAATGTCAACTCTAAACTCTTTGGGTTTCATTAAGTTTGTTTTAAATGTCTCTTGCTTGAACTTTACTATTCATTCCAAATATGCTTTGAACAAGGAAAATCTATCCCATCTATAAACCCATCCTGTGCGCCATGTTTTCTTTTTTCCATCTGATGCTCTTTCATGAATGTGCACACACTCATCTATTATCACCTCGTAGACAGCAGGTGCTCTGGAATGTATGTGGCTGCTAGCTGCTGATCCATCTCCCAGAACCATTTAAGTGTTCTGTACTGTACTTCCTACTTCACAGTGTCGCACTTATTTTAAGCACCATGGTCCAATGCTTTACTCAAAATAAAGCGGCTGTCCGAGATGCATGCTGAACAGAAGACGCTCTGTGTAATAGGACGGAGCTCAGTCAGGCTCCCTGGGAGTTTAAAAAGGTTGGAAAGTGTTTTTTCCTTGAATGACTTTAAAACCACTTTAATCAAAAATACACTGACAAAGGAAAACAAAGTCAAACAGAAATACTGCCAAGCGTAAAAGAAACGCATTACTAAACACTTGCCAATGAATTCAAATTAACAAATGAAAATAAAGGTCCGGATTCACAGTTAGTAGTTTTCGTCTTACGTACGTTGTTTTAAGAATTGAGCTACTACGCATGCTTAGTAGCTTATTTACGCTATCTACGTACCATTTCTGTATGTAGATTGCGTAAGCGTAGTCTAACATCATAACCACGAGCCCAGGGAAGTTTTCACCAATATCAGTTCACCATATAAAACCATATGTTTAGCTATGAATCTATTTTATTGGATATGGACAGTGCGGATTGCAAAACGTAAAAATAATATAATATTAAACACAATATAACAATAAAATGTTTACTTTTGCCCATATGCACTGCATTTGCTTCTAGCTTATGCTGAGTCTTCTTAACCAGAGTCAACTTGTTTTACGTGTTCCTAGTAAATGTAAACCTTCCCTTCTTGTAGGGCTCAAACTCCATAAGCTGTTAATTGCATTGTCTTGGATGCAGCCATATCTTGAATAGGCATTGCTGACAAGGCTAGTTCCTATTTGCAGTAAATGCATTTATGAATGTTGAAGCACGTTGGAAGAACTTTTGCCATATCACACAATATATCCTAATCAGTAAAGCAGGCAACCCACTGGCTGTGTTTTACAAAATGATCATTGTTTGGAATGATATGGTGTAAGTATGTACTCTGCAATGATCATGCCTGACTGTTCCAAAGTACACAACGTCGTTTGAATTTTTGGAAAGTTCTCATTTTTAAGATGAATGACGTCCCAATGTCGTTAGAAGTGTGTATACATATTATACATTGTTTCAGAAAATATCCCTTCCTGCAGTAGGGCCGTCTATATGGTTGCAGGGGGTTATGAGACAGATCCACCTACAAAATCTGTTTTGTGTGTACGCAGGCATTGTGCAGCTGATCGGGACTTCAGATGGTAAGTAAAAATATTTGAAATAGATCAGGTTGTTTAAAAAAAAATGTCAGTGTGTTCCGGATCCAGACTCCTGCGCGCTTTCCGTACGTGCAGGAGTCTGTCCGTCCAACAGAGTGAGAGGAGAGCACGCTCTCTGTCACTCCCCTCTCTCGTGTGGGCTTTATGGCAGCTTACACTGCCATAAGCCTGCCTTAAGTTAAGCATACGGATAAGCGGTCCTTACGAGTGTGGTATACCCATCCCACACTGTACAAATAGCATTCTTCCCCCCATTTTCTAGTAAGGCGTAGGGGAAGCACAGCCCATTTTCTAGTAAATGGGCTCGTACAGAACTTATTTGCTATGCTAGTGTTACTATTACTATTTTACTAGAAACACTAGCATAACATGCACCCTCCAGTCATATCAGGTCACTCATGCACTCTGCGTGCATAAGTTGCCTGACTCACGCAAGTCTGGATCTGGTCCTGTATATGCATATTTGCATTACTGGACTTTTACACGTATTAGGCCTATGTCTGAACACCCATTGTATCCGGCCTATCCTTCGCTCCAGTCAATAAGATGAAATATCTGCATTAGCACAGAAACATTTTTCTTTACATGAATTTCATTTTGTTATTAAACTCATAGAATTGAGGAACCATCAATATTTATTTGCAATCTGCCTGGTTCTCAGATAATCTGCCTTGGACTCATTGACATGTAAGAGAACTTACTTCTTTATCCGTTCCCCAAAGCAGGCAATTTCTTCTAAAATATTCTGAACGGTAATAACAATGTCTTGAACCATCTGAATTCGGTCTCTGATGCTCTTTCTTTCAGATTCCTAAAAAAAATAAAAAATAAATACAATAAACCTTTTTTTTTAATCCCTTAACTATAACAACACAGTGTACAGTAGTGAGATTCTTTCACCAAGTATTTATTTTTGTTTGCTAAAATGAAGACGATCCGGAAGACATATTGCTCAGGTTAGGCAATTCAAATAATAAGAAACAGCAATGTCTGAAGAGCCAGAACAAGACTGCTCGTGCTGTAGCATTGAGACATCATCTGGCAATGCCTTCGACATCCTGCTGACTTTATTTACACGTTTCAGATTGAACTAAGAAATGTGGTGATAACACAGTTACAGCAGAAGTAATGTTGTGCTTGTTAAACTATCAAGCTGCTCAAGAAGAGCAGAGCTGATTCAAACTGAGCAACATAATAGCAATCACTTTTTTTTATTATAAAACATACATGGAGGACCACTTTTTCCTTTTAGAAAATGCATCAATTTCAGCTCAAGAGTTTTGTTATGCAATTGTGGTATCAAGCTATGCAACCAAAATGAGTATGTGAACACTAAAAAGACATTTAGAAAAACTCCGAAGTGAAAGAGCCTGTATTGGCTTTCATTTTAAGAAAACTTCTGGAATGTCAGTTTTGCAAATTCAATCTGTAGGGAACTCTTCCAAGTTAGTCTGCGTGATCGGTAGTTTAGTTGAGAGCTGCCAATGCTAAAGGGCTCATGACATCACAACAAAGCCTGCAGCCAGAAGGCTTAGATACCAACCAGACTGATTCTGTATGAGAATTCAATTAGACCATAATGTGTAGTTCAAATGTTAACTTCTCAAAACAATTTTTTATTTCTATAAACAAACTAAAAAAAATCCAAAGTATTTATTACGTATTTAGGAATTTTTGCCACATAAAATAATAACTTACTGATTGTTGTGCCATTTATCAACTCATTTTTCATCATCATCATCCTGGCTAACATTAATTTACACATAATTTGTAGACAAGACAAAAACTTGACTTATTTATAAAAGTAATATTAACAGTTTTTTTATGCTATCCAGTTTGCACAAGTATGGGAGTAATAAAGTACAGGCAAACTCTATGTTAAAGAAAGTCCAAGTGCCAAGATTTAAAATGTGGGCTTCTATTTATGTTGGCATACAAAGTCATTAGGACCAGTGGTGGGCAGACTTCTCTCTCCAGAAGTCAGTTGAACAGGATATTTTTTAACATGTTGCAGTGCCACAGAGCTAAATGTCTGGCAAAACTCATGGCATCAATTTGATATGACACTACAAATTAAGAGACGCACTTCCTTTAAACTTAACTTGGGGTCAAAGACTGCATGTCTAAAGTGGAATACATACTTTTTACTACTTCCCCGTCTCCCGACATAATGGTATAATAAATCGGGTAATTGAATATAGTTGATTGCAATCTCCGCTAAGAAAATGTGATTACCAAAAAAGGGACATCCGAAAGTTTGTTTTCAGATGTCCCTTTTTCAAATACTTACCTTTTTCTACTTTCTTTTAATGAATGGGTGAGTATGCCGTTCGTCATACCCATTCACTTTCGCATATCCCTCCGCCGCTGCTCGCCGGACCAGGGACAGGTGAGTCAATTATCTGTGAGGGGTAGGGAGGGTTAGGGTCAGGCTGTGGGAGATGGTGGGTTAGAGTCAGGCTGCAATTAAGGGGGGGTTAGGGTCAGGCTGCCAGCAAGGGAGGGTTAGGGTAAGAATTAGGGAATGGACTGGGGGACTATTTTTTAATAACTTATCGGAGCACCAAAAGCTTGGTGCTCCGTGGATCGATTGCAATGCCTCCTCGAGGCATATGCAATTGAACTCCCAGCCAGTTGTGAACTTTTCGTTTTCGGAATTCAGATCTTCTTTGCGGGGACCCACACCCGAATATAGTGTACACACTCCCCGATAATCTGGCCAGGCTACCCACCACACTGCATCATCCTAATAGAAGTGGCACCGCATTGGTCAGCTCGATTAAGCATTATGAGCTAATCATTATCAGTTTCTGGACATTTTAATTAGCATACACACTGTTCCATAATCAGTCTAATTACCGCAACACATTTTCATATTGTGAAACCCGTACCATTATGCCAAGAAAGGCTAGAGGAACTAAACATGTATAGCTTGGAGCAGAGAAGGGAGAGGGGGAATATGATAGCAGCTTTCAAATATATCAAGGGTTGTGACCGACTAGAGGAGGGTGGCATTTTTCAGAGGAAGAGGTGTAATAGAACACAAGGGCATGAATATAAACTGGCGGGCGGTAGATTCAGAGGAAATGTGTGTAAAAGTTACTTCACTGAAAGGGTGATAGATAAGTGGAATAGCCTCCCATCTGAGGTGGTTGAGGCTAACACAGTAGAACAGTTTAAACATGCTTGGGATAAATATAAGGATATCCTAAATCTCAAACTAAATTGAGGGTAAATAGGGAATAGGGTCAGTATAGTTTTAACTAGTTTTAGTTGTATATAAAATGAGTGACTTCTTTCCTTCTCCTGGATAACCACATGACAGAGTGGATTGAACAAACCAAAAAATATAATATATAATGCATCAAAAATATATCTGGCAAATACCATAAACCTTGTGTGGATGTAAATTTATTAAGACATTTGAAAATTGAAAGGGTAAAACTCAATTATATTCATTCAGCACAACAAATAGATACCTATGACATAATCAGAGGAACCCCACAAATATGGGAGAATTTTTAGGCTCCCATAATGTAATGGTGAAGGATGGTTTTACATGTTCAATATTTGCTCAAATTCCTTCAATAAAAACACATGTAAAAGGGTCAAGTCATTCAGGAAGGAAAAATTAGGAACAGTCTGTTTTCATAAGAGGGTTCAGAATTAATTAACATCTTCAAGTTACATTTTGCATCTTGTTTCTGCAACCAGATGTTCAACAGAGAAGGCCTTATGTAGCACTCTTTCAATGGAACACAATGATGATGTAATTGTTCCATCAAACCTCAGACAAAGGAGACCTCGATTCTGACATGACAGGGCCTGAACTATCTAACAGAACATGTAAAGAGTCAAGTAAAAGAGTGTTTCATCTGGGGATAAGATGTCAAATAAGGGTTGCTTTATTGTTCAAAGTCCTTCACTGTTCTCTATATCCTGTGCAAATCAATTTCCAAAAGTGACAAAACCCAGACTAGCTCTTTTCCTCTATGCACCTAATACTGGTCACCTGTGTTCTTCAGAAAAACAAGTACATAAGTGTGCTCAGTTACGCCTAAATGTTTTAGTTCACATAATTAAGTTTATGGGCCCGATACTCGGGTCCGTACGACAGGGGATTTACGTACAGCACGTTCGTAATTGCCCTGTCCAGGCTCGTTACGGGAAATGGGCTGTCCCCTCATTTATGACAGTCGTATCTCTGCCGTCAGGTGGAGATACACATGTAAATGAGGGTCAATGTATGTTAGAAAGCCGCGCTCCTTCCCAGCTGCAATGACTTCTACCCTAGGTATATACCTCCACAATACCTATATTGGTCAAAACGGCCAAATAGTTAAACAATATAAAATGAATCTGGTAACAAGTCCTTTGCGCTAGAGTCTATGAATAAAGGAAGTTCTTGGTGAGAACAGGAAGGTACAGTGCCACGAAGAACTTCCTTTATTTATAGACTCTAGCGCAAAGGACTTGCTACCAGATTTATTTTATAATGTAAATGAGGGGACTGGACGGGGGAAGCCCTGTTATGACCAGGTTTGCGGCCGTAAGGTCGCAGAACTGGTCGTAAAAGTTAAGGTAGAAATCTGGACATGTAAGTGTCCACATTTACTACAGGGAGCGAGGAGTGCAGGGAGCGTGTACTCCCAGCAATGAAAACGGCCACAATGACCTCACACGCCCGTAAGACACGCAATGATCAGTATCCAGCCCTATGCCCTTATAGTTAATATTCATTTTAAAAAGCAGCTCTAAGTAATATGGTGCTCTCTAGTCATGTGCACATTTCTTGGTCTAATGTTTTGAGCATAACAAGCCTGCCAACTGACACGTGTTCAGTTCTATGTCTAGATTGGCCACAGTCATATGTCAAAGTTAGAGTTCTAGAGCTCTAAAGTTTCTATAGCAGTCTGCTAGCATTTTAGAGTGCCTCAAGCCTTGTGCTAGAGTTAACGCATTGTAGAAACATTCTAGCTGTATTTCCAATGCGTACTTTTAGATATGCCTGTTCATGCTGTGTCCATTTGGATACGGTTGTTTTCTTCTATGCAACGTTACAGGTTTATTGGTAAACAGACATTTTCAATTCATTACACAGATTCTTGATGGTATTGGAATCTGGCTGATAAATTTAACATAAGTGATAAACTCAAAATAAAACCTGCTAAAGATAGCAAGAGCCCTATTTAGCAGACATCACATTGGACTCCAATTTCAATATATCAATCTATAAAGCAGAGGAGCATATCCTATAGGATTATGCAACTGCTGCAATAATAGGGGTTCAGACCTTGAGGTTGGTGGATTGTGGGAAGAACATCGGGCGGTGTATGCTCCAATTTATAACTTGCAAATTGGATGTCGGTCCTAGTGGCTGGGTCCTGGTGATAGCCACTATCATTGTTAACGGGGAGCAGAGCCATAACTAGAAACTTTAGCGCCAGATGCAAAAAGTGGCACCCCATCCTTTATTTAATAACCAATTCAACCTTAAATATGAACTTACTGGCGCCCCACTTTGACTTGACCTGTGCGACTGCCTCTAACGCACACCCCTAGTTATGGCCGTGGTGGGGAGTACCTTTGGAAAAAATCTGCAGTAGCTATGAGCGACCATCCTTAGCGCCAATTGCCTATTTGCATTACAGACCAACTAATAAACAGTGCTCACTTATAAAACGCATCCTAAGTCTGAGTGTGGTTCCCTGTTGCGAACAGCCAGTCATAGACATAGCAAACTATCCCCATTTTCCCTGTGTTCAGTGCTCCGAAAGGTAGCCAACCCACTCCTTAACCCTAAGTCTCATCCCCCCACAGCCTTACCCTAAGTCTCCACCACCCCTCCACAGCCTAACCACAAGTCTCCCTCTCCCCAAGTCTCCCTCTCTGGAGGTCCGGTGGCGGCACTTCCTAAAACGAATAGGTGAGTATGCAAATCACATACTCTCCCATTCATAAAAAAATAATAATTCTAAAACGGCTGTCATTCGAAATAGAGACAGCCGAAAAGCAACTTTTGGCTGTCCCTGCTTCGTAAGGACAGCCATCGCAGCGAGGACTCGCAACACCTAAGTCTTTACTGTGTCCATTTTATTGTCTGTCAGGGTATATGGGGAGATGGTTGGGCTTTCAGCCATGTGGTACTTTATACAACTCCTGTTTTAGGAGTTTTAACGTTTTTGGCTTCAGCAGAAGGCTAGTCGTGGTCTCTTTAACCCCAGAAACACATTTACTTTATCAATGGTGTAGTGGAAATTGGGTGAGATTTTGTCTCTATTTATTATACTGTACTACCATAATTCTAGCCTGCATGTTGTCCTAAAGAACATATGTCCCATGGAAGACTACAATGCTATTTTACACAACAAGTGTCCTTTTTGCACAGATGCTTCATTTTTTTTTAGACTGTCAGCTTTGTTTTACTAAGTTATTGACCTGACTTTGCTCAAGTCAACATTTAAAAAAAAAAATAAAATTAAATCCAGTATGTCTTCCTTGAACTAGTAGATCTGTATGGAAATGCCACCCAGTAAAAAATGTGCAAGTTCAGCAGAAGTGTAATACAATTTAATGTCTACTGATAATTGCTTTGCTACCGATAACTTTATCAATACGCTAACATTTTCCCTAAAAATAAATTTAGGGTACAAAATACTATGTAAGTTAACCTGGTTATTTGCATGTTCGCACAAAAAGCAAATGCCAACTGATCCTCCTGCAGCTTCCACCATAATAGCAGCAGAATAGAAGGGCACTTATTTGCAGCATGTTGATCCAGTCATTCAACTGATCATCCCTATCCCTAGGAAACAGATGTTCCTAGCACCAGGTATCTGGATCGTGAGCCTCTGCTAATGCTCACACTATATAAAAAGGTTCACAGACATCTCTATTTCTCCACTTTGGAAAACATGCTTTTTGCTTTTTCACGGCTGTTGGCTTCACTGTGTGGATCACTCATTTGGACTATTTTTATCAATCCATCAATATTGCTGTACATGGTGTTTGGTATCTGGCAGAGCACATGCTATCGTAGCCTTCTAGAAGCAAACAAGCACAATACCTCTGGGAGCTCTAAGTGATTTTAGATTTTGCAGTACACATACTCCCATTTTCTTGATAGTATAGTTATTGCTACAATAGGAACAGGTAAAAAAAAGACCTCAAAAGTAAATAAAAAACAAAAAGGATCCCCCTTAGGCCTAATTTATCTCTACGCTAATTATGTTCTGTGTTTAAGTGCCACACTTTATATTTAAGACAAGTGTATGTATGCATGTTTCATTATATATTGTTCCTTTTAATACATATTAACAAGCTAAACAAACTTAACAGAGAAATTTACACACAGCACCAAACAACCTCATCCACACCTGCTGAATACTATGAAAGGAGCATCAGGCAGACTTTTCCTTAATTAATATTCACATCTTTTTGGCAAACATTTCCTTGAAAACATTTCAAATAATTTGCCCACATTTAAAGCAAACATTTTAGTTAGCCTGTGACAAACAGAAGCATGGGTTCCACTTGCATCATAAAACAAACAATACTAACCGTAATAAACAAAAGAAAATAATGATTTTTTTATTTTAATCTAAAACTTGTATATGCTATTCATTATACAGAAACAATTTGATGCAATTATTACAGTTTTTGTCAGGAAATAAAACACACACACATCTAATTGAAATTCCTAAAGGAGAATATAAAGAAAACAAAAACCTGTGCAATTTCAATGAAGCAGTATAGATGCAAATACTTAAATAAAAGACAGCAGTGTGGAACAATCATCAAGGACACAGTAACACCCTCACACATCTATATTGCTGTCAAAATATAGGGCTGGATCCAGACTTAAGTGCTTGAAATTAGTTACTCCTGGGCTAAACCATGTTGATTGCAGGGGAGTCATATTTCATCTGTGGTAAACAGTATTAAAGTTGAGAGGTGATGTTTCCTATCCCAATAACAGTGTGATAGTAAAGCTGGTCATTATCTGTGTGCAGTAAGCAATTCAAAGATATACTCCTGCATGCAAAGAACTAACTAATTTCAAGCACTTACTTAAGTCTGGATCCAGCCCTAGCCCTTTCCAAAAGAAAACTAAAATTCAGCATTTCAGCTGTGGGTCTCATGTCTCCGAGCTGAAGTATTATTTTTGTTGATAATTATTATTTATTTTTATTTTTTTGGTCACAAATCAAACAAAGAACGTCACAGTCACAGAAGCTGCTTGTTGGTGTATTTAACTTACTTTTTCATCATCGTCATCATCTTCACCAATATCCATACCCTCCTGCAAGGGAAAAACAACACACACATATATCAGAAAAAAAAAAAGTACATTTACTTTATTTAAACAAAGTCAAGTTGACCAAACCCACACTGAGATAATCTGGCAAATCAACATATAATTCCCAACAATTATCTGTCTGTGTATGGGCATGAACGAGGATCTGTTAGAGATTTACTGATCCTGTGTTTTTTGTGAGATCACTGTCAGCATATCTCTATACCCAGAACTGTAAAATCCTGAATATAAATCTGTTAATATGTGGAGTCATTGCAAGACTGTGTGAATCTATCCAAAAAGTTATCTTCAGAGAATTTCCAGCTTAAATCCCAATAAACTATATCCCTCCCCATTCCATATACATAAAACTATATGCAACTAATATACAATAACACATATGTAGTTGTGTGTGCATGACTTTTATGACACAGCACTTCCAAAAAGTGTTAATTTGAGTTCCACAACTTTTCCCCCTGTACTAATGTCTAACTGATATATTTAAAAAAAATATTGTACAGTGTGTATGTGTTTATTTGCAGCATGTATGGACTGTAATGATGTAATAAAAAAAATACCTTTGCCTCTCCAGATGTAAAAGGATTAGAGGTAAGTAATCATTAAGGTGGATTTGTGTCTGGGGACAGGTTTTACAAGATAATTAGACTATTGCCGTAGGAGAATCAGAATCAGGTTTCATATCCTGATGGTAAATCACATGTATTTTTTTTTATTTTTTTTTACAGCAACTATAACATACAGGGGGAAAATCAATACAGATCTTTGCTTACCAGGTTGTCCTGGGTGCTGTCCTTCCCCGTTGTAATCATGGTGAAGTTGTAAGCAAAGAGAAGTAGCAGAAACAGAGGTATCATATAAAGCTCCAGATTCCACAGGGTTAGTACAAATATCTAAAAGCAACAGAGAATAATTCCCTTAAAAAAATGAAAACAAAATAATATAAGAGCTAAAACTTAGATGGCAGATAAGAACCATGTGACACATCTAGTCTGCCAATCCTCAGCTCCCTTTTGAAGCAATCCTTCCTCAAACTTCCTCCACCCACTCCTGGAGCCACACACACTCAGACTAGGGTTCATTTTGTTAGCAGCATATTAACATACTAGTATGTAGTTGAATTGCGGGACGAAACTGGAGCACCCGAATGAAACCCTAGCAGACATGGGGAGAACATACAAACTCCACCTCAGCACTGTGCTAATCACTGAGCAACCATGTTGCCCACACTCAAACCATATGAAAATATTTAAAGTGTGATTTCACATATTACCAAGGAACTGCATTGACCCTTTAAGAGGAATGACAGAATCACGAACACTAAAACATGAAGTTCTACTATTATCTATGAATTACCAGAATAAAGGATGAATTAACTTGTCTATAAACCCCACCTTTCATACATTAACTGCAGTTATACATTAACCTAAGTAGCCCCCAGTAATTTTGTCTATACAACTGCTTTTTAATGTAAAGCGACAAAGCTCCACATAAAAGTGTGGCACTTATTAGAACAGCCTCCTCCTGTACAGAGACCAGGCTGTGAAGAAAACTGTAATAGTAATGTATGTGAACAACATGGGCCGGATTCAGATCTCCATGTGACTCGTTGGACACATTGGACCGCATTGCACTTAGGAGTGAGTTAGGTGCGGACAGATCCGCACCTAACTCACCCGTCCTGCCCCTAACCCACCCCTGTTCTTAGGTATC
>WWET01004352.1:90390-104707 GCA_011038615.1 Limnodynastes dumerilii | reverse complement strand
ATATCTACAAAAAATTTAAAATAAAAAAAACATTTTTTACATAATTAATAAATTATTATAAAAAATACTTTAATATAATAATAACTTTAAAAACGATACAAAATAAACAGATTTCTTACCTGCCCCGGCGCCGCTTCTGCTTCGGATTCCCACGCATGCGCAGTGTTACTTGCCTTTTGGGACAAAAGTTTCTAAGTCCCAAAAGGCAACTACTGCGCATGCGCGGGAACTAATTCTTCCCTCGATCCCGGCAAAAGTCATCGTGGGACCTCACCGGACAGGTGAGATATATTAAATTTGCCAAAAATTTGCAAGACTCGCTGCGAGGTGCAGCGAGCCTTGCACTGAACAATAACGCTCACAATGAGCGTTATAATAAATGGACCCCTGAGACACAAGTGCTACTCACCGAGCCACCGTGCTGCCCAAATCTGTGTGGAACTGTAGCTCTCAACCCCTGGCCCTTCATTAACATGACTCACCTTGCCTGTCTGGTAGGGATTAGGCATGTGGAAGTAATGGGCAGGCCCCTTCCACGGATCTTCTTCTGCATGCACCAATGTTATATGTCAGGGGACTTGCGTAATACCCCTTCCGTACATAGTTATGAATCAGGCCCCGTGAAAGTAAATATTTGATTATGTATGTCTTTTCATTTATTTTAATTTGGGAAACTAAATAAAAACTTGCCTGACTGTATTTTATCATCGCTTTCTATGCCTGTACCTCAGTGTTGTTATGGAAAGATATTTACTTTATATGGAAGACCTGATGGACCTATTACACAAGCCTGTTCAACATATTCTATGAAGAAGAAACTGTGCAAACTCCAAGTTGAAAGCAAGGGCAGCACAGAAGATATCCCAAGTGTTTTCGTAATTAAACGAATATGCATAATGAACCATATACCCAAAGGACTTGTTCTTCATGAAGGCCAGATTTTTGTTTGAATCTTTAATTTTTATATACAGATGAAACACTCAGCCTATTATAGTGCTATGCCTTATAAAAAAATATCTTCCTTTCAGTGTGAATATGAATCAGCTGTGGACTATGAACTTCCGACCTATGTTTAATTTATTTTAGGGGTATGATGCAGTGAAATTTCAAGAGCTGCAAAAGTTTTACCTATTCTTCTTGCTGTATTTAACTTTGAGGAGTTTTATGTGACATCACATGTGTTACAAGTTAGTTTACATTATATACCTATAGACCAGCTTGTGACACATAATCACAATATGACTGTAGCATGTCACACAAAGCAACCCTTGATCCAGCCAGAAGAATGGTGAAAAGTGTATTACTATATAGGTTTTGGGGAAGAACAAACTGGACAGGAATTTTAATACATATACTCTTGTTTCTGTGTATATAGCAAAAGTTTTTTTTTTCACTGTTCTGTAAATTAAAGGGTTTCCTTCATATATACCAAATTATGGATGAAACAGATTTATTCTAAATAACTATTAGAGCTAGATTTACTGAATTAATGACAAGGAAAAGTGGAGATGTTGCACATAGCTACCAATCAGATTCTGGCAGACATTCTCTAGCATGTAATTGAAAATTTAAGAGCTATAATCTGATTGGTTGCTGTGGGCAACTTCTCTGCTTTTCCACACTTCAGTAAATCTAGCCCTTAGACTGGTTAGTCTTTGATGGTCTTTGATGACAAGGCCCCCTGCATTTAAATATTTTTTCCCACCAGTGTTTAGGTCATTATTTGTTAAACCCAAAGTTTTCTACACAATAGTAGTTCCATCAGCCTTCCCTGGTACCAAATTCATGCGTAAGGGAGAAAATGGGAATTGGAAACTAACACAAAAACTGAGGGGACAAAAAAAAGCCACAGCGATGGTGCTCTGCTTATCACTATTCCACCTTTTCAGAAACAATGACTTACTAAACTATGTAATTAACTGATCGGGCAGAAAATACAATTCTACTCTGCATGTTAGATCTGCACATTGGATAGAAGCACAAAATATTTATGCCACAACTCAGAACTCATCTAGATGTATGGATATATGAATGATTAATGACTGGCATTAAAGAGCAGTAACAGCAACCTTTCGTGGTTTATACCAGTTATTACTGAGGACTCAGGTGAAGCAACACTTTTCAATCTCACTATTCTAGGGCAGTACGGTGGTTCAGTGAGTAGCACTTGTGCATCACAGCGCTAAGGTCATGAGTTTGATTCCTGGACTAGGTCTTATCTGTGTGGAGTTTACATGTTACATGCTCTTCATTGGTTACCTCCCACATGCCAAAAACATGCTAGTGCAGTGGTTCCCAAACTTTCTCAGTTCGAGGCACCCTTAGGGTCTCCATATTTTTTTTCAAGGCACCCCTAAGACAAAAATACAATAGAATACAATAGGAAATAGAAACATTCTGAGGCACCTCAGTGAGAGCGTCGCGGCACCCCTGGGAGCCGCGGCGCACAGTTTGGGAATCACTGTGCTAGTAGATGAAATGGCTGCTGACTAAATTAACCCTAGTGTATGTATGTGCTAGGTTATGTAGCTCCGATATGAATGTCTAATATTCTCTATAAAGCGGTGTGGACAATTTTTGGTCCATATAAATAAGCTTTACTACTACTACTATGTCAGTACCATTATTCCTCCATCCATGCCCACTAGCACTTCACTACCTTCATGGCCCCTTAACCCTTGGTCCATATCCCATAAGTTAAAATATTTTTTCTGATCCATGTACTGTATCACCAACTTGTGAAATGACTGTGCAGATACCGAATCCCAGTATTTTTGCAATGATCTGGGTACCTTTTTTTTTTTTTTTTACATATGCGATTCAACAACCAACATCTTTTATTAAATCTACCCTCTACCAATTGGCTTTGTCCCTTATTAAAATACAAGTACTCCTGGATGCAGCTTCTCCCTTAGAGCCCGGCCAGGCTGACACCTGAACCGTCACACAGCGGTCCACGTATCAATGTCAGAGTCAAACTAGAGTCAAAATTCCATTGCTTATAGTCTACATGCAAAAAAAAGATTGTAACTTAATAAACTTCTATTCTGAATTTTCTTCATTACTAGAAAACAAATAAAAACCACAGAATTATTGTATAGTTTATCTAACAAGTAACACTTTTCATTCATTTTCACTAAGCGTCAGACATTTCTTTACAGAGAAGGTGAGGTTTTACTCAAAAATTGTCTAACAGTTTAAATCAGGGGCTGAAGCAATTAGACAGGAACTCTAATCTTGGCTGAGTGCATTAACACTATTTGACCTCCCAAGCAATAGATTAGGCCTCAGACTTGCAATGCATCCCTTAGGCTTTCAAGTATGCGGTTATCTTGTTTAAAAGAGCTACGCTATACAGCTTGTATCTTCTATGTGTGCCGTATTAAAATGCTGAAGGAGGCTATTTTATGCTATGAACAGAATTTTTTATGTTCCTCTGGACAATGAAGTTAATTTGTCTTCATTATTTTTTATATCTCTTGTATCTCTCTTTATACTATACATTTAGCAAAAATTATAAAATGTGAATGTTGGGTTATTTTCAATGCGCACAAAGGACAAACATTGCCTTTTTTTATTGCTCTTGTCACTGTTTGTTGTAACAAACAAAATCTCTAACAGTTTTATTCATTATATCTGCATTGCAGTGGGAACAAGGGATTGCAAACATAACTAGTTATTGACTTTTACAGACATTTTCCCCACGTGCCTTACAATGGAAACACAGCCTAAATGCACAGAAAGTACTTTCTAAATGTTAAAACTATGCCCAGCACCTTTCAGTAGCCTAATTCGAGCAAACAATATACTAGAATTCAAACTCTAAACGATGCTTTAAAGCTGCATCATAAACAGCAGGGGGCAGCAGATCAACCATTCTGCTATGTTATGCCTATTGGGAGTTATTATTTAATTCTGGTTCATCACATTACATTTCTTGAAGAATGCATTAGAATAAACTATGGAAAATTGAAAGTTGTGATGTAAATAAGACTGAAATGTATCATAAAAATGAAATCATAATTGTATACAGTCCCAGAATGCCAGGAAGACTTTCAGATTTCAGGGAGATGGAGCTTTAAAAATCAATCAATCAATCATTAAGCTTGTCTCACCCACTTGTCAGGACAAAAAAAGCTGCACCATACTGCACTGTGGGTCAAAATCTTCATCACTGGCATTGTCCCATATAAGGATTCAACCCATAGCAACAAGACAGTTGCTTGGCCAAACAAGAGTGCATACAATGCTGTAGAAGAGGTACATCACACATTGGGAAACATTTTAATAACCACATGACATTTTCTGACCATCTGCTATAGGCTTAATTATCATAAAACACTGATATGTCTCTGATTACCCAGAATTTTCCAGGCTCAACCACAGCCATTTAACACACACACACACACCTCAATAAATACCATACAGTACTCACACACAGTATACAGAGAAATATATTTGTGTACACAGGTGTGCTTTGTGAAACCAGGCTCTGTCACATTACCCAATACATCTCACAAATAAATAAAAAAAAAATAGAATGTCTTTTAGAATATGTCCTATATGCAGCATCGGCAAAAGATGTCATTGTTAAAGCAATGTCTGACTAGCAAAAATGACACAGACAACCCAAAAAATCTATATATAAAATACAATAAAAAAAAAAAAACTAGTGTTCAGGGGCTGGATCCTTAACTACGGCTGTCTTATGCACATGGCCGTAATTTGCCGAAAGATAGCTACTGCGCATGCGTAGTAACTATTGTACGTAATCGAAGTATCGTTTCGGTAGATTGCGCATTTGCGGTCTAAAAGACTGCATATACGCAATCTACGTACCGAAAAGATACAATAGTTACTATGCATGCGCAGTAGCTGTCTTTCGGCAAATTACGGGCGTGTGTGTAAGATGGCCGTAGTTGAGGATCCAGCCCCATGTCCCTTTCAGGTGGATGCATTGTATACAGGCAATAAAACAAAAATACAAATAGTAAATGAATCTCAGAATGCTTTGCAAATATTGCATAATCTAACTTTCTGACTGATCTATCAATGAACAGGCAGTGGATTTGTATGGAATAAACCTGGACAGGAAATAGCTTTTCTATTATTAAGCAATGTTATTTACAATTCTGTAGGCAGCAGAGGGAAAGGCAGTTGGACTGTCTCTATCTGGCTAGTCTTGGGGGTAGGATTAGGGTTAGCGTCAAGATTATTTTAATACCAGACAAACATGTCAGCATTACAATATTGTGTTATACAGGTGTCGGGGTCATGTCATGACATATTGGGTCATGTCATGTTAACTATTGGAATTGAGATCAATGATATGGCAAACCATACCAACTGGACTTATTCAATTGGCCTTCTCCTTTACATGCTGTGTCTGCCCCATTTGTATGCATAAAATTTTGAAGTCATGCAAAAACAAGAAAAACAAACAAGCTCTAGTATTTTCCCAATGTAACAAGATGTCAAAAGCAATTTGTCCCCATGAAAACATTGTTCTCGTACATGCCTTAAATAGTTAAACCATTACAGCACAAATCTGGGGATACGTATGTCAGGGAGACCAAGCTGCTGCCGTCTGATTTGCTGGGTAACCCGAAAAGTTTATCTGACAGTCAATGCAGAGTGATAACCTCAAGGGGCTGATCCAGACCTTGTTAAGTGCATGAACTTAGTTACACCTGGGCTAAACCATGTTGATTGCAGGGGAGTCATATTTCATCTGCTGCAAACAGTATTAGAGTTGAGAGGTGATGTTTCCTATACCAAGTCTAAATAACTGTGTGATAGTAAAGCTGGTCAGTATCTGTGTGCAGTAAGCAATTCAAAGATATATCCCTGCATGCAAAGTATACAATTAACTTGACTCCTCCTGAAATCAACATGGTTTAGCCCAGGTGTAACTAAGTTCATGCACTTAACAAGGTCTGGATCCAGCCCAATGTTCCACTATGGTAAGGGCTACTATAAAAAAAAATAAAACACACAAAATCAGGACATTTGTATGACCTGTAATTTGCTCAGAGACCAAAAATCCACTACGTGCATTAATTACATCTTAAATCGGAATGGTAGAAAAATGCACACTTATTTTTTTTTGCACAGAATTTCCCAGGTTTACCCTGCAGTGTTCTAAGGGACCCACCCGGGTTTTTAAATTTTCTTCGCCAAAAAGCCCCTGCAATAACACGTTTTAAAAATCCAAAGTTATTGCCTGGATGGTAATGTGAAAGCGGTGATAGAGACATTACATTGAATGGTAAAGGTTTTCAGGCACCATCGTGGGGCCTCAGACTACAATTATTTTTAATAATAATCAGCCATAGTTTTAAAACACCTGGACGTTACCGCAGCTAGATTTCTATCTCTGGGTCCAGACGAATCAAATAAATGCCAACATAGCTTCTGGATAGCAGAACCTTGGAAAGTCTGGGACACTGTAAAAATTACAAACATCCTGAAGTGGTTTCAAGATTAGAAACCAGCTAAAACCAATGAAAAAGTACAAAAATATCACATGCAATGAAGAAACCTCTGATGGCTGAAGAGAAGAGAAAACCATTTGTGAGATTTTGGCACCACCTACTGGAAAACATTAGAATTGGGAGTTTGTTACAATTTACACAGTATTTTCTCTTATTATTTTTATCAATTTGAAAGTAAAACCTAAAACCAATAAAAATCACACACACACACACTGAACAATTATCCAATACAACAAACAAACAAACAAACAAGAAACCAGTTCCATAATACTGAGCAGATGAGTTCCTAAATTAATCTTACAACAAAAGGACGACTTCCGGGGCCCAGCTAGGCAGCCATAGCTAGTGTATCACATGTTGCCAAGTGCAGCTTTCAACATAAACTCTAGGTGCTTTGCCAATCCTCTGGCAAACAAACATGGCATGATGTCAGTTATACTTCATAGGTGGTAATAGTATGAACTTCTGTAATAAATAGTATATGATAACAGAAGAGCCAAAGGTTCTTGTACAAGACAGCAAGTCAATTGCTCTTAAATTCTCTCATGGGAACACAAACCAGCCTCCCAGGATGGCAGCAGAGCAGAACAGTCACCCAGATAAGCCACAATTG
This sequence comes from Limnodynastes dumerilii, assembly GCA_011038615.1. NCBI lineage: Eukaryota > Metazoa > Chordata > Amphibia > Anura > Limnodynastidae > Limnodynastes > Limnodynastes dumerilii. Next base: position 97,600 of record WWET01004352.1, on the reverse strand, counting down.
CTATAATGCTGTATTTCAATGCTTGAATTTTAAACTTTGAGGTATGCAGATTTTAAGCTATGTTATGTGATTATAGTAAAAACTGTCCTTTAATTATTACACCATAGTCTGAATATTTTCAGAAACATTGGTGAAGATACTTGCTATGCACTAAAGTCATCTGGTACTTGTTCAAAGAAAGTGCTTGAAATTAGTTACTCCTGGGCTAAACCATGTTGATTGCAGGGGAGTCATATTTCACCTGTTGCAAACAGTATTAGAGTTGAGAGGTGATGTTTCCTATCCCAAGTCTAAAGAAGTGTGATAGTAAAGCTGGTCAGTATCTGTGTGCAGTAAGCAATTCAAAGATATATCCCTGCATGCAAAGAATACAATTAACTTGACTCCCCCTGCAATCAACATGGTTTAGCCCAGGTGTATCTAATTTCAAGCACTTAAGTCTGGATCCAGCCCAATGACACAGGGATAAGGGATTCACTGCCTGCAGTATTAACTTTGCACTGGTTATCCAATATTATTATTTATTAACTACTACACTGTATTACAATACTTTAGTATCTATGGGCCTGATCCAAACTAACGCCTGCCGCCATAGGCACGGCGGGCGTATGCGTAAGATCGGCATTTCTTCACATGCGACAGACAGATGTTGTCTGGCGTAGTTAGGGAAACCCGCACCTTAGGACCAGGCGTCCATAACTGTTGCATAGTTACGACGAGGGGGGGCGTTCCTCGCTGTAACGCACAGCGCATTGACGCAAGTCTGGATCAGGCACTATTTTTCTATTTATTATATCGGGCTCTGTGGTCACACTGAGTTCCTCCTTCCATCTCTCTACATCTTCTTTAGAATTCTGCCTATTTACAGAGCAACTAGTGTATTACGACATATATGTATTCAGTTGCTGGTTGACAAGTTTAGCTTATGGGCACCACTTAATCTGATTGAAATGTTTTACAGGAAAACGTGGTTTGTGCCACCTTCATTTCTATAAAGGTAAAGAAGTCTGTGGAGCTCTAATTCACAGTGCACAAAACTTCTGTGAAATGCTGAAAATGTGTTTTCCTGACAATGTAACAATTAAGCAAACTGCTGTTACCGTTTTTATAGACCAATAGCTTGTCTAGTGTTTGATTCTGCGATGGGTGGCATTAGACAAACCCCTTTGGTGGTACAAGAAAGACCTTGTTTAGGAACCAAACTCATATAACGTAATATTACATTTACCTTTACCAAATAATGCTTGGAAACAATCATCTTGCTTATGATGTATTTGCCCCAAGTTAGGGAAGAAGTTTAAAAGTGGATACTCTGTTTCAGGTGAAAAGGCTTAGGCTGAGGTGTAGCATGTGAACACAACTTTCTATGTATGAATAACCTGACCGGTACCAACAGGGTTGAGGATCGCCATTCTTCCGGAGCAGAGATCACTCAAGATCAGTAGCAATACATTTTTTTCTTAGTATAGTTTTTTAAATAAATTTTGCCAATGATACAGATGTCACTGTGATCATCTGTCTCTATTGGATTAAGATTTCGGCAAAATGCTTGTTGCCGCTAACACGTAGCAGAAAACAATCACATTTTGCATGTGCACAGGCCTCACTTTCAGTACAGACCTGACACCTCCTGATCTAGACTTCGTCCTTATTGTAAAATTTAAATACCCCCTCCCCCTTCCACTCCCATCTAGCGCACACTATGTATGCATCATATTCTGCCCACTGTCCGAAAGACTTACAGTACGAAGTCTAGATCAGGAGGTGTCAGGTCTGTACTGAAAGTGAGGCCTGTGCAGTCAATGGAAAGGAGTAATTACTATACTGCTTTCATTTTCTGTGACAGTCCACATTGGATTCAAATGATAAAATAATGCCAAACTCACTCAGCTGTGATTAAATGTAATGGCTGATAGTCTTCCATATAGAGCCAATTTCTATCTGATAATTTTTCTGAAAACAGCAAGTATTATTAGTGATATATGACAGGATTCACACTTAAGTGTGATATAAGTCGGTACAGATAGGCATGTATCCGTACCTAACTGACCAATCCACTACCACGGCATGCCCGTTTTTAGGTGCTATAGGCTACCTTAAGTTCCCATGCGTATTTTCCCTCTTAAGTATGGAAAGTACATATGGTTTCCCTAAACCACTCCCTGCCTGGCTAATCTAAATGTGTCCCCCACCCACCCACTTTACCTAACTATCTACTCTACGGAGGCTGCACTGGCACACCTCCTCTTACTTTAAAAAAAAAAAAACTATGTGCAGTCTTTAAAGACCACATGTAGTGCCTAAATACTACGTAGATTGCGTAGTCACCATGACTACATATGCACACTATCAAATTTCTTAAATATATGCACCTAAGCAACAGCTTCTTAGGTGTGAATCAGTGCCATAATCCCAAACAGACTGAACCAGTATCCAGCCTTTTAATCCACTTGTGATACCTAAATCCTTTCTCCTGTGCATGGATGACAATCTACTGATCCAATCATACATTCAGTTTCAAGGGAAAAGGGAAGGACAGTATTTTAGAAACGATTTTTATTCTCGTCAGAGCTACTTTGAGGGGGAAAATAAGTCAATATCCTAGAACTTAACTCCACATGAGATCGATATTGGGATACCTCAAACTGATACAGTTTAATGATAAAACAAAACCGGAATCTACTTAATCCGTTAATCAAATCCTACAACTTCTTTTGGTACGGCACAAGTCATATTTGTTAATTGATATCCTGGTCAGAACAGAAGCTATAGTTTTTCAAGTCTGGCAGCAATATCTTAGGGAGTAACAGATATTCCAATGGATTAGGTCTGAAATTGAATTGATTGTGTGATCCGTAATCGCTGGTTTGCTGTATCCAGACATAAGTGTGACCAGCCTTCGATTACTTCCTTTGCACTAATGGGCATCTTATACGCATACTCTACTTTAACTTTACAAACTCATGCAAAGGTATAATGGTGGCAGTTCAGATGTCAGGATCAGTTGCAGTGTGTTGGTATGCCTATACTGTACATTATAATAGAAAGTCACATATACTTGCAAGCGCAACCCTGTTCTCTGGACTGTGCGCCGATTTGGCACCACAGATGTGTGCGCACAATGCAAAAATGGATGAAATTCAATCCAATGCATGGAAGTCAGGGAAAAATCTGAAGTTTGCTTTGATTAGAACTACCGTAGAACAAGTGTCACTACAAACCAGAACCATCCAAGTAAGATGGGTTTACATGGGACAGGAGTCACACAGTGTATTGGTCAGTCTTAGCATGAATAGAATGAGGCTCACAGCAATACCTCCAGGACAACTCAATGTCAAAGAGTCAAAGGGCCATCTCCAGAACTACGGCCGTCTTCCATAGACGGCCGTAATTTACTGAATAGCTACTGCGCATGCGTAGTAGCTATTGTACGTAATCTGCGTATCGTTTCGATACGTAGATTGCGTATATGCGGTCTAAAAGACCGCATATATGCAATCTACGTATCGAAACGATTTCTGGATACGGCCCTAAGACACAAAACAAGTTGCTGTAGTTTTGTGTAATAAGAACCAAAGCTAAGCCTGGACAATAAGCCGGGCACCCACAGCAAAACACCCACCCCCCACCAGACCACAACAAGCCTGTCATATAAACAGATCAGATTAGGCAGTTAACACTATTACAGAGCTGCACTTGTAACTGTCACCTATGGTGGGTATAATTACAGGCTTCTGCTCAGAAAACGCCCACATGAAATGGCAATAAGAGAGACCTGCAGATTGCCAAGTCCAGGCAGACAATACAGAATGCACACCACCTGATGTGAGCCCACAGGGTCAGCCAGGGAACCTAATAAAAATGACAGCTTACAAACACATGACATATCATAGGACAAAGAATATGGCAGTGCACATTAATTGCACCTACTCTCCCATGTCGGTAATTTACACAAAAATGTATATTTCCCTATAAAAAGAAAATAGTCACTGTGACAAACCTAAACATTTCTGCCTATACACCATTATTTGGGGGAAGATATGACCCATTTAGCTCCTCTCTGTATACCCCATTCCCCCTTATCATTTGAGGTTTAGTCCCTTGCTGTAATTGCTCTTGAATAAGTATGACCATGATGAAGGTCAATGGCATATAATGCCGGTAGCCGCTTTTGAGTCATGTGACCCTGTGTTAAGGGAAGAGGGTGTTAAGGTGTGGCAGTAAGTGCAGTACAATCAGCAGAATTGAACCTCTTTCCTTCATGATATAGGTTATATAAGTACTGAACTATGAGGATCATCTCTTTCAAGCAGCCTTTACAAGGAGGCTTTTTTACCTCAGGCAAAAATAGAATGTAATTCTTTCTCCCCCCAAAAAAATCTACATTTTGATTCAACAAATAAAAGGGATAAATAAGTTGCAATCACTGCTTTAACTAATGGGCTTCAAAGAAGTACATACCCTCCAGCTGTACCTGCCGTTTTTCAAGGGTCTGTACGGGCTAAAAGGGCTCCTGCACCAGGTTTTGGCTTAGCAATTCCCTTCCTCTTATGTTCCCCTTGCACTCCAACAGCATCTGAACACTATAGCAGAATTGAGGGGACAGACTCCTGCAGCTCTGCTAAAGTGACATGGAACTCTCCTGTGAGTTCTTTCCTGATATGATAAGGTGTAAAATGAAATTTCACACCTTATAATATATGGATATGAGAGTGGAGAAGAGACACGCCCCATCAGTGGGTCCAGCCACACATACGCCCTCTGGGTGTACCAGTTTTCCATTTACAAATGTTGGAGGGTATGGAGGTATAATAGATATTATGCCCTGAAAAACTGTCACATGGACATCATTTCACAATGATGGCAGAAACCCATTTGCTGTGCCAGCTACATAATAATTCCTCAGACTTAGTTTAAAAGAAAACACAAAACACATGGGATTCACAACTAAGAAGATGCTGCTTACTAGGTGCGGCATGTTTTTAAGAATTTCAGTACTACACATGCGTAGTAGTGTCTACACAATACACACTGTACTTTGATACGGACTTGAACCACGTGCGGTCTTTAAAGACGTAGTTTAAGAACGAAGAAGAAGAGTGCCGGTGCAGCCTCGAGACATTTTTTAAAAGAGTGGTTGGGGGGGTATTTAAATGACCCGGGGAGGGTGCCAAAAAGGGACTTCAAGAACCTTAAAAAGAAAAATAAGCAGGGGAAGTTAAGGTTCCTAAATAACGTGGGAGGGAGTATAAACTCAGGTGCAGATAGGCCTTATGATGTGTGAATCAGGTCCATGGTATTTAAGTAACATATTGTTAGATTATCATACACTGCTTATATTAGTGTTGCACTTGCTGGGTACAGAATTACCCACTGTAATCTAGGAACCTATTAGTTGACTTTACTATTCATATAAGTTGTGTGTTGTCATTGGCTCACACTATTAGACATTCATAGAATGTCACTGCAGAATAGCAGCTACAACGTGTAATGTTTACACAACCATTGCTTATGACATTGCCCTTTGTAGATCAGGACCACCCAAATAAGTCATATGTTTACCAAAAGTACACATCGTCCTGAACTCCCTAAACCTATGGGAATGAGAGGGACTAGCCAGACAGGACAGGTTTTTCATTATATTTCTATGTCTGCAGCATCACAGTAATATGGCACCACTGATTAGCCATTAAATAAGCCATCTCCTACACTTCAGTAATGGATAGTTGAGCAACTCCCCTTTTAAAGTACTTCCCAAGCTGCAAAAGTCTCCCAAATATTCACACAAAAAAACCCAATTATGATGGATTTTAATTGATCAGAATCCTATTTACTCCCAGGATTTAGAACCATATTTCCCAATGATGTTTTACTTAGAAGACACCTCATTCTCTTCTCTCACTTATTTTGCACAGCTTTTTTTCTGGTGCATGGCATGACATTACTTTTGTAAATTCTTAAAAGACAGAAACGGTCTATGCCTTTAGGGTAACCACACATTTTATTAAAACTACAATTGCTTATGTTCCAGAAGTTTACAAATAAAAGAACTTACCAAAAACGCTATTATACTTCGTTTTGTAGACTCCCATTGAAAGCAGCTGTTAATGAAACGCATTGTGTTCCAGATTGCCATAGTAATTTTTTTGACTCTGTAAACATTCCTTGATAAGATCTATTAAAGGGATAAATGAATTACCAGTTGTAAAACAGAAAAAAGTAGGTTCACTAACCCTTCACCTGATATAGTTATATACTTCAAGTAAATATTGGAGAAAGTTTTTGTGTGTTTGTGTGTTTTATAGTAGTATCACTGTAACTAAATGTTGAGAAAAATGTAATTTAAGAATAAGTATTTTTCAGTTTGTTAAACGTGTCATAAGGCGAGTTGTATAGGCAATTATTAGGTATAGGACATTTGGATATAGATCCAGTTGTATATAAGGCGCAAAATTTCACATTACAAACCTTTTTTGAAAGTTTTGGATTATCTTCCACAAATCGTTTATCTTTTGGATTAAATGTCCTAACGCTTGCACGGACCTGAACAAGAAACAAAGTATATGAATCACCTAGATCAGGAGGAACATACAGTTACTTGCACACTGTTTAAACAAAGTCACTTAATGTTGCAAAATTTACCGGATTAAAAATGAGATCAATTTCCAAATAAATCATTCCTTTGGAGACACTGGCCAAATCTTTGTTCTTTAACAAATAAGCCACTTGCTGTCCATTCTTTACCTTCATATACAAAATAAAATAAAAAAAGTGAAGTAAGCAAAAAACAAGTAAATAAATAAAAGCACAATAACACTTTATATAAAGAACATGAATAATACAGCTCTTTGCAGTGCATTTCTAATAATGATTAAGCCAATATTCTGGTTGCAGGATAAAAAAACAGGATAAATAGTATGCAATCACAACAGGGAAATAGTACTCCAGTAGCCCCCTCTGATAAAGTGGCTTTTTGCCAGGAAACGAGTCAGGTTTCTTTGGTGCTCTCCTAGCTAACATTTACCATTTTCTTTATTACCAATTCCATCTTTGTCCAATATCCCAGATATTCTTATGGACTGATTCCACTCCATTACAATGAGATGATCCCCAGGGCGGGCAAAGACAATATTCAGCAGGCTATTCCGTATAGAGTCTCAAGCACTTTTATAGATAATTTCTATCGGCTGACAATTCATACCAGGACTAT
>WWET01004352.1:69593-80865 GCA_011038615.1 Limnodynastes dumerilii | reverse complement strand
GAATTGTAATGATGGGTATCAGATTTGTCCATATACAAAGGTCATTTGTCTTACCTGTAGAAGACAACACTAACTTGCTAAATTTCACAATATACCATGTAAGTGAGGCAGGACTCCATAAGAAAACAATCTGCACACACTGGCCCCAATCCAGAGCTGAGCGTACGCCAGCTGGTGTGACGTTTCTCTGCGTGATTTGCTACTGCACATTAACAGCCGATTTAGATCATAGCGCAACCCTGGCGGCCGGGGATTTCGTCCTGAGGGGCGTGTTAAGGGCCGGATTGAGGGCCATGTGGGCCTGGGGCTGAAAATTAATAAGGGCCTACACTATATGTCCCAGACATTAATCCTTATGCACTGCAGTGGGAGACCTGGATATCTGCAGTGTATGGGGCCTATTTTCAGATGGGGGCCTGGGACTATAGTCCCATTAGCCCCAATGTTAATCTGGCCCTGGGCGTGTTGAGCAAGGAAAGGGGAGGAGTTAATGTACAGTAAAGGAATGCCAAGGCAAATGCACCTGATCCTGGTCAAAACGCAGGCAGAACAAAGGTGACATTATATTAGAAAATGTCACGTTTAAGTCGGGGGGGGGGGGCACTTGTTCAGAAGCTAATGTAGTACCCATCAGCTTCATTGTTGTCAATCAAAATCCATTAAACGGATATAGGATCACTGCTACTTTATCGTGAGGCTACTGTTTATTTATTTTTTTTAGAATACAGTAAAAAACTTTATATATTTTCATATTTTCCTGTAAATTCATTTTTCCGTTGCTTTTAAACATAAACTGAAGCTTCTGTTGTGTTTATAACAGTGTGTAACCCTTTCATACACATTATACAGCCCTGTACTTGCAGAACGTATCCGGACGTAGCAGCAGAGAGCTTCCTGCGCTGTTCCTGTACGTCACATTGCGTTACTTGCTTCCCATCCAGATGTCCCATTTACTTGCCCATGTGGATGGCATGTAGCAAAACGTCCCTTACCACACGCAGGACGCGCTACTATGTGCGATCTGATCTGGATCAGGGCCTCTGAGAGTATTGGAACATGTTATTTCTCAACTGTCACCATCAATATTTAGCTAATAACCGTACTTACATATCTCTCTCTAATCTGCTCCTTTTCTCCTGGGTCTGCCAGCGGACACACACACAGGTCAGAGATAGAGACCCCTGTGCAGGGTGTAAGAGCAATCATCAGGTGTACAGAGCCTTGGTTATTCTCCAGAGGCACTTCTAGGCGACTGACCTGCTCATTGGGTAATCCCGCAATATCTACTTTACACCTAAATAAAGAAGGCATTGTCATACACTGCAAAATGCGTCTCCTCTGCTAGGAAAATAAATATAGATTTACAATCGAAGAGTAACTTTCCTACTGAAGATATACATGTTTAAGAGTTCTCTATACATCATATTGGGATATGAACTCTATGGTGAATTATATAACCGGTGATCTGATATTTACAAGTGGTGAGAATACTGAACTAATAGATTACTAGAAAAAAGACAACCAAATTGCATTTAGCCCTTTACTTTTAATAGGATTTATTTGCACATCCCAATTATATCACGTATGCGTCGTGATTGAGAAATTATGGGATGGTGATTTTACCTTGTATATTATTTTACTTACACATACACATAGATGTTTCTTGGAAGCACTGCTGTACAGAGTTAAACAACAACAAAAAAATACAAAATGATACCAAAATGCACTTACATCCCCAACAGATCATCGTGCTTACGGCTATCTTTTCCCCAAACTTCAATCTCCAGTATCCCCATCCTGTCACAGAAGTAGTGAAAGTCAAAGCGCTCTCTCCATTGAGGATTTGCACGCTTACACAGTGTCTATAAAACATACAATGACATTAAAAAATTGTTATCACAATTCTGCAAAAACATCATATGGACAGTGGCCTCATCCAGACTCAATGCCAGCCGATTTACACAAGTAGCGTGCGGAAGTCAAGCTGTGAGAGCTGCGCAAGTGTGTGCCAAATATTACGCATCAGAACACTGATCATGCGTAACTTGTTAACGTACAATCAGAGATCCATACGATACGATATGGCATGACATTACTACGCAAGGCGAACTACACGCGTTGTGGGTGGGGGAAGGCATTTAAATTGTGCGGCATGATGTAGTAACCAAGTAAATGGCGCACTGCCTTTCCAACCATCAATAATCGCCATTTTCAAGGAGTGAGCCTTCTAAAGCGGAGGGCTTAATGATTCGATTTATGCAAATTATGACATTAAGTCCCACCCCTTGTCAATCACTACTGTAATCCCTAGTGTCTTGGCTTAACCAATTATGCATAAGTTTATTATTGCTAAAAATAATATGCAGAGCTGTAGCTAGAAATATTACATGTGCAATAACCTTGACACATAGTGGGCCAGATCAAACACTCGACCACCGTTGTGGGCGGAGTTCTGTCTACAGTGGCAGTGGAGTACCTATAGCGGATTACTGTGCGATCTTAAGTTCCACATGTGTGAGGAGAACCTCACACATACAAGACTTATGACGTCAGCACCCTATATTCATATTTACAGCCCCATGATGCCATAGTGTAAATGTGGAATGTACATAAGGACTTAAGAAAGCCCTTACTGTATGATTTAAATACCTCCCCCCTTCATCATGTGCCCTGCATGCTGTACATATGGCGGCTATTCCTGCCCCGCCTCCGGTCCACTACAAGCCTGGATCCAGTCCACTAAAACTAGCCTTTCGTCCTCTACTGTCTAATACCACACAGAAAAAAAAAACTTATGGCTGGATCAGAACACATAGCAGAAATTACAAGCAAAATGGTTATGTTTTTACTGAAAACCAGGCTTTAAATCGTACCTTACTCTTGTACTTCTGATCACCCAGCTTGAAGCGCACAAAATAATCTAAGGCACCTGCTTCAGGAAGGTTAATCCCTTCCAGCAAAGTAATGCTGACTGTCCCATTCCAGAGCTGGTTTTTTTTTAGGGATTCTGATAACTGCAGGGACTGCATAGATGTTGCCTAAGGGCAAATTATAAAACACCAAAGTAATAATAATTAGTTGCATGTATAAAAAAAAAAAAAAAAACACAGTAAGTTATCATAAACAATGAATGCAAAAAAACGGCCAATGTCTGCTGGTCACCAATGCTTCCAGATTATCAGTCAATTCACAATGAAGACCAGGGCTATAAACAGTGATACATAAAATCTATTCATCTATGATTTCAGAATCAGACTCTAAATGATCAGACATAGCTAGCATTGGTTTTAAACACTATAGACCTTGAGAAGCAACAAAATATAGTAAGTGTACAACAATATATGTACACGTTGGGCCAGACTTAGAAGAGCAATCTCTGTTGCAATTTATGATCACATTTTGCAGCACATGATATAGCTCCAATTACTCCCCTATTTAAAGGGGTACAAAACTTCTTAGAAAGCAGGTATGCACGGAGTCATCATTACTATACACAAGGGGTTAAGTAAACATCAATACACCTAAAACGGTATAAGTTTCATACACTTTACTTATTCCAACGTCAGAGTACCCGCCACTTCTGCTGCAAGTTGCCTTCTACCTTGACTGCATACTGGTGCATTCTCCTTCGTTCACCATGCATGCCAAAACAAAATATTAAAGTGCACCAGTCACCTATAAGGTACACCTATGCTGACTCCACCCCTTCTAAATTTCGCTAAATTTCAGGCACACAACATTAGTGGACATAGGGCTGGATCCAGACTTAAGAAGGAGCTTGAAATTAAGAGAGGAAAGTAACTCCTGGGATAAACCTTGTTGATTGCAGGGGATTTATAGTTCATCCATTGCAAACAGTATTAGAGTTGAGAGGTGGAGTTTCCAAGCCCAAGTCTAAATAACAATGTAAAAGTAAAGCTGATAAGTACTGTATCTGTGTGCACTAAGCAATTCAAAGATAGATCCCTGCATGCAAAGAATACAATTAAATTGACTTCCCCTGAAATCAACATGGTTTTTCCCAGGAGTAACTTTCTTCTCTTAATTTCAAGATCCTTCTTGAATCTGATTCCAGCCCATAATAATAATCTATAGATAATCTGGAATGTCAAAATGAGATCAGGTGGATATATGTGGTAAGGGGATATATCTGTATTTCTTGGTATGAGGGGTAGTGCAGTAGTTATATCACTCTTTTAAATAAAGACAGCAGTACAGCTTACACTAAACAACTAGCCTTGATATGCAGAATATACATATTTACAAATTTCTTCATTTATTTACCAAACCAATTAAAACTAAAATCTTTATTTGCAATGGCAGTCCTGCTATGGTTTCTGCTTCTTGCAGTGATAGATTAAATAATTAAGGAGCAAAAAGTCACAGAACATGCCCTTCTCATCTGCGGCCTCTATTTTCTGTTACTCCTCAGTGATGTGATTGGGAGTATTGTCCAGCAAGGATCAAAGACGTATCCTACAGTCTGGCAGCTGCTGCAGTGAAATGGCAGCTAAGCTATGAAATATGGTCAAAATAATTTTGTGGCTTGGTATGTCCTTATTTCAAACTGAATGTTTATCTTGGAAGTGCTTCTATCTAACTTGTCCATAAAGCAGCTCCACTTAGCTGTACGAGCCTTGTGAAAATGGAATCTAATGCTGGCTATTAAAAGGGGACTGGAGATTACTTCCATATGGCAGAACAGCATGGGAGTGGAGGGGTAAGGCCTACAGCAGGCTGTACTTGGCTGAGCTCGGCATCTATCCATGGACACTCATTGCATTACAGCAGAACATCTGGATTACTGCTTGTAATGTCCCTGGGAAACATCCACTTCCCATCAAAGGCTTTATCTTTCTCTGTCGTACTTTGAACATTTCAGCATTTAACGCAGTCATGTTTGAAGTGATACTCTCCATGTTATTCTTTTCCCCTTCCCCGTCTGCTGCTTTTGACCACGTTCCCAAAGACACTCATATCTGACCTATTTTGCAAATATAAAAATTTACAACGCTGCTAACAGAACCCTGTTTTACTGCCAGTATGATGTGCAAAGCATAGAGAGAACTGTTTATAGTTACATTCACATTAGCTGCGTTCAAAGCTGAACCGCCAGGAGATTTAGAAGCACAGGGTGTTCCGAAAGATTAACATATGCACTTAATGTGCACATGAACAAAGTTCCCGAGAGCTGTGTGGCCGACAGCAACACCTGTGAGATAGGGTAGGTATGAGTAGGATTTCAGAATGTGGAGGGACTTAGCTTTATCAGCAAACACAGAACACTACCATATGAGGCATATAGGAGTGTTTAGCACTACGTCTATTTCAACGTGATTGAGTATACAGGACGACAGAGGTCACATTGGAATCATAAACAAGCAGTAAAGCAGTCAACTCAAATATGAAATAATAGACAAGGCCATCAGAACAATTGTACATCTTTTCCACTGTGTTATAGCTCCAAACTCAATTCCTCTGTTCTGTGTCTCTCAGTCACACTATTACTACCTTCTCCCCTTCTAAGCTACAGGACTTTTCAGTCGTCACCCAGCCTCAAGAGCATTTTCTAAAAACTCAACTCCCACCTCACATAAGCTTATTAAATTCCTGAATCCTTCTCCTGTCAGGCCAATTTAGTAAGCAATCCCTATAGATAAGCTACCGAACTGTTTGGACCTAACTAATAAAAAATAACTAAAACAAAAAAAAAAACAAAAAAAAGACCAAAATACAAAAGAAATTAAGTTTGAAAAAAAGACAAATGGTCTGTACATAAAACAGGCATAGGCAACCATTGGCCCTCCATTTGTTGTGAAACTACAATCCCCAGCATGCTCCAATGACATTAAATTAGCACACCTAGCACATGGTATACGCCAATGGGACTTGTAGTGTAGTGCCACAGGTTGCCTATGTCTGATAAAAAAATCTTTGTACTGAGGAAAGCAAAAAAAAATATACACAGAGTGTATTTGTGTAGATTAAAGTACCATCACAACCATTTAAATTTATCAGTGTTATTTCCTGGTTTTCTTTTTCTTATTATTCTTTTTATATATTCAATAATATAAAAATAGAAGCCTGACAATCATTAGGCCTCTCCTTAGAAGATTATTATTTGGGATGTCGAAGGCTACACTCCTGAGAATGTTTGTTTTTTATTGTAGATGATGCATTAGGACTGTACAATACAGTTTATACTTTCTCTTGCTGCGTTTCCACAGCCCATCTCTCCCATGAAAGCCGTATTCCCCATGCTCACATATTTTCCGCTCTTGACTCAACGCTGTTTTCCTAACTGCTATTACTCCTCTACAGCTCAGGGTTCCCTAACTAAAGATGCTTATTGATGTACTGCTGTTTTAGTGCACTAGCAGAATCAATAAACTACAGCATACAACTGTTTGTCAGGTTTTCTAAAGCATTATGGGAAATTCCTTTCCGAGTTAAATTGCCATACATTCATACACCGTAAACCCTGCTCTGCAGGAAGTAACTGAGTATTTAAGACTACTACAGGTTATGCTTTGCTACCCTCTGCTGGCCATTTGTCAGTACAATGATGTAAAAAATGAATACAGGTTGTGAAAATTACATATATGGTCAGACGGACTGGATATAAGACAAAACAAACATTGCACATTACAAACAGCGTTACATTTGAATTTGAGTTCCCAACACAAAACATGCCAAGTGCTGGAGATTAAAACATCACATTTCTGAAACCAGCAGTAAGAAAATTACCTTATTAATTTCATAATCTGTTATCACTTTCCGGCATCGCTTGCATTTTATTAGTTGGATGTTAAGATGTTAGTTTGAGGCTTGGGAACTGAATGACCTGTCAGCATGAGGCACACTCTAATCACAGTTATTAACAACTTCCCATAGTCCAAAGACAGAGCGCGATAAGACGAGGCAGACGTTTAGCTAATTTGGACTCAGGAGAGCATACCACACAAACACAGTCTCATTTTGACATTCAGACAGACTAAAATGCAGACTGTCACACTTCTGTGAGCCTGCAGGAACCTCAAAGCAATTTGTTTTGACTTTTAAACATAAATGGCTTCAAAGTTGTGTTTTAAGTTAGTTATATGTATCACACAATGACATGTTCGCTAAACTCATAGTTTAAAATGATATTTTATTAAAACTAGGCTAAAGTGTGCTCATACCCTACTTATAGTACAGACAGTTCTTTGGCTAAACCAAGCGTTAGACTTAATCAATGCACAAGGATGCGGTCAAATGAACGCACTACATTTTTATTTATGCAGGTTGATACAACAAATAAAAGCCTCCATTAAGATTAGGTAAATGATATTCAACTAATTGCAGTTGTCTAAACTGTCTGTGCTGAGCCCCTAACACAAGATATTAACCTATAATAGCACTATAATATTACAAGGGTACTCTAGACAAATTACCTTAGAAGCAGTAAACTTTTTCCGAGATGACCATCTCTCCTTGAAGGAATAAAAAAAAAATATATATTTAAAAAAAAAAAAATGAAGAAATCCACACTCTAGTACAAATACCAGTCAACAGATCAGCCAGAAATGAGGACCAGGTTACAGAAATAGAAGTAGTCACATGTTGCATATTTAACAAATGGGACTTGTTTGTGCCGGATTTCTCCGCTCATGTCAGGTTGTTCTACCTATAGACCAGAGCTGCTGAGTTCTCCTCTGCAGCTGTCTAGTGACCGCCCACTTCCTTCTCAAACTAATCTTCCTGTCAGTCAACCCTGTTCTCTACTTATTCGCTACCTGTTCTGGGCTATACAGGGAAAAAGGTAAGTATGTGTTTTTAGAAAATGGCTTTACTTATATTCCAGTGGTAGCAAGGCAATGAGATAAATTGTAAAAGCCTTTTCCTTTTTCAAGGACAGTTTATAAGTTTTCTGTGTAAGAATTAAGGTGATACATTTCTAGCAGCTTACAGTTCTTAAAGTGTATGGCATGGCAACTTGGGTGCCTAAGAGCATTGCCAAAGCCAGTGCTAACTTACAGCTCATTGACTGAGGTCATGTGACCCAGGAACAATGGGGTAGATCCAGAACTAAGTCACTCTTCTATAAATGGACGTAATTCAATTAACAATAGCTACTGCGCATGCGTAGTAGCTATTATACGTAATCTGCGTATCATTACTTAGATTGCGTATATGCGGTCTTTTAGACCGCCCAAAGTATTTCACAGAATGGTGGCTGCCAGGTCGCCTTTCCCCACTATCCCCGCTGTGTATGAGTGGGAAAGGAGACGACAAGGGGGTTTAGTGGTGGGAGCAGTGGCCCAAACTTTACCTAGGGCAGCCAGAGACCTAACACCGGCCCCGCTCCTTTCAGGCAAGCAATCCCTAAAGATAAGCTACTGAACAGTTTGGACCTTAATAATAAAAAATATATAAATAAAAAAGGAATGGTTTGGTATTGTCTGGTGCGAGGACCTATAATCCAGTTTCTTTGTCCTTGCACGTGTTGCCTGATCAACAGTTGCATTTATTATTTTTCATTGCCACGTATATTAAGTGTTTGTCACACTTCTTAGATTGTAAGCTGATTGGGTAGGCTTATCTTTGGAATTTTATTTTATGCTTATCGGTTTGTACTAGGAACCCCTTGTTAATGCACAGTGATATATAATACGCTGGTGCTTTTCTTGCTTAATAGCAATAATAATTTCCTAATTTATTATAAAAAAAGCTTAAACATTTTATTTTATCATTAATCAACTTAAAGCTGTATTATTGTCACTGAAGCGGTTACTGTAATACAGTGGGGAGATTCATATAATTCCTCTAGATAACTAGATATCAAATATACGGAAAAAAGACTGAGAGGTTGCTCAGGAAAGATCTGGACTAAAATCTAAATAAATATAATTTTAAAATAATAATTCTGCGTGCTTCTTTAAACATAGACAAAGTTTTGACAGCAGATAAGAACCACTTGACCCATCCACTTTGTTTGTTTCAACCAATCACCACCCTTCAACTCTTCCTTTAAAACTTACCCCATACCCACCATCCTCCAGTTATTATCGTTTATTATTATATAGCGCCACACTAGTCATTCACATCAGTCCCCACCCCCCTAGAGCCACACTCCAAATTCCCTTTCACAAACACTAGGGTTTACATATTAGCAACCAATTAACTTGCTAGCATGTTCTTTGGTGTGTGGGAGGAGACTGGGGCACTCGCAGAAAACCTACGCAGAAATATATAGAACATACAAACTCCACACAGATATGGCCTTGGAATTCTTACTTCTTAATAATATAGTAACTAAAATTAATCAGATATTCCATTAATATATAAGTAGTTTTAGTAGTTAAGATTTTAGTTTTACATAGCAGTTTAGATTTTAGTTATACATATCATTTATTTATAAGACGCCACAAGGTCTGCAGCACCGTACAAAATACAACAAAAGAGTACAGACATATAGGGTAGGGGTGGACAGCATAGTACAATAAAATACAATATAAACAATAAATCTAAAGGACAGGAGAAAATCTACCTACATTATTTTTTATGTCAGGTTTCCTGATGGACAAATTGATATCTGCCACAACCACTCCCATATCATGTTCTAAGCTATTGGGATCTTCTAACCGGAACACTTTTTCTGTAGTTCTACAAGAACAAAAAATAAAAATCAAGGCATAAGTCATCACTAAATATCTGTGTATCTGTAAATCACTTGGAATGTTGCGGATTATCTCAACAGTGAGGAGTTTCTGCATCAGTTCCATTGAAGTATGAGAAAATTTCACGCTTCATCGCTCAAAAAACAACTTTCAAATTTACTCTGATATATTGCAGCTCTGTAAACTGTATTGACAATCATAATGAAATCCCAATAGTCTGTCATTATTCAGGTCCAAGACAAAACCATCTGCCGTATATGAGGCAAAAAAGTATATTAAAAAGAGTTGTTGTCAGCACATGAATGCAAGTCTTCTCTTTCAGAAGTGATTTAAAAAACAAATAAGCAAAATGCATTTGTCAAACATTTATCTATAAAATGTCTCAAAATAGAAAGAGACATAATAAAAGCACTGTATAGAAAAAGACATAATGAAAGCACTGTATAGAAAAAGACATAATGAAAGCATAAAACTATAAAAACAATAAAAAAATAAATTACACAGCTGTTACAATAACAAATGTATGTGCTCATGATATTAAATAAAAGATTAATTTGATCATAATAATGGATAGATTTTTATGGGAATAAAAACAAAACATCCAGAAAACAAACTATCAATTATACAAAAAAAAAGTTAAAAAACTAAAAGGTAAGTTCTAGTTGAAGTCTGAGTGGGACTCTAATATAATTGTTTGGCTCTCGTGAAAAATCATAATTCTGTATGTTTTTCTGACATATAATGGGAAAATTGGGTGTGGGTCACAGCCTAACCGTAAGACTTCCCCTCCCACACCCTAACACTAAAACTCCCCATAGAGTGCTACTCACTTGTTTGGTCGTCGGCGGAGGCTTCTCCAAAGAAAGAATGGGTAAGTACGCAGATCACCATACTTACCCATTCATAAAATATATGTTTTCTAAATAACGCTATTATCGAAATAGAGACAGCCGAAAATTAGGTTTCAGCTGTCTATTTTTAAAATAGCAATTTCAAAGTGGCAACTCCCACCAGGGAAAATGATGTACAAAAAACCCGCCAAAAACATATATTAACGTGATTATTATAAAATATCTGCTGTAAACAGATTTGTATCATAATGGACAATCATCAGTAATTAATAAATTCAACATACTTCTGTAGCTCCAACTCCTGAAGATTTAGGTAAGCAGACCCCATGAAGTCATCAGTTGTCAGATCTCGATCATAGACCTGTAAGCATGGTAAAAATAATATGCATTTAGTTTTAAATAAGGTTAATAAGAAGAGATGGCTGTATCGATTTAATAAAAATACCTTGATGTGTAATTTCTGTTCAAGACTTTGTATGGGCAACACAAAAATTTCATCCCACACTGGATTCAAGTTTTTGTAAACAACTTTGCTTTTGTACAAGGTCTTCTTGTTCAGTTTGAACTTTACATAGGGATCACTGGTACCTTGGAAGGAAGGGAGACTGATTATTAATCAGAATATAGGCTACAACAATTCATCGAGGTTTGCAAGCAAATGTTAAACCCTGCTTATTGTTTCAATACAAAGATGAATTCAAGACTGTGTCATATGCTAAATTATAATATTAGGAGTGGTGCAATTATATTAGAAATCTACTA